>BPLR01009521.1:0-147779 GCA_021605095.1 Caerostris extrusa | reverse complement strand
AATTATTGTAAAATATGAAGAAATAAAATATGATAGTACACAAAGACAACGTTGTGGATAACACAATAGAATTCTAATTAAGACTTACTTCCTCCGTCATAGATCTTACGTTGCTGTTCATTTCAATTCCTTCTATTAGCTCACACTCTCCTTATATATATCTTGTTCAAATTCTCAATCGTTCATAAATATTTTTTATTCATCCACTCAAGTCCAAATACATTTTTTTTGAACTTGTAGTGGATGACACTGGATGTTAATACAGTTTTCAAATATTAATTCAGTAATTAAATTTAATTCAATAATTTTAGTGTTTTTTAGATTTAAGTTGCATATATCTACCAATAGATGGCGCCAGATAAACTTAAAAAATGAATGAAAATTTTTTATAAAGACTTTCTGCAATTCAGTGGAAAAAAAGTAAGAATTGACTTTAAAAATTTTTTTTTATATATTACTAGTTTTTGATTATTAATATGACTATTTTAATGTATGAACAAATAAAGTTTTATGACAGTACACGAAAAAAAAAATGTTCTGGCTAACACAATATAATTCAAATATTAGGACTTACTTTCTCAGTCATAGATCTTACGTTGCTGTCCATTTTTGATTATTAATATGATTATTGCAAAAAATATTAACAAATAAAATTTTATGTTAGAGCACGAAAAAGGCATAGCTGTTGATAACACAATAGATATGTAACAGTAACCCAATTTATAACGTGCCAAATTCATTTAACTCAAAAGTAATTAACGCAGATGAATTCTGAAGTGCAGTTACCTTTTTCAATTATTTAAAATGCAACGTCATTTTGTCATAGTTAATTTGTTCCATCACAGAAATAAGGTAAAATGGAATATTTCGTTTGAAAACTATTTGTTGCCATGGAGATGAAATTGTTTACATCTTTTATTGTTGTAATATCTTCCAATTAGTAATTATAAATATTAGAATGCAATTGCATTATGTAATCATATTTAAACATGTTAACAGTAGAATAGTAGGAAAGGAGGATTTTTAATTAACAGCACATTCTCTTTCTGAAATTTGAATAAAAATAATGATAATTATTTCTTAATTAACTTTTAAAGTTCTGTTATATGTAAATGTGCTGGCAATTTATCACTAAAGAAGCCATAACTAATAATAAGAGGGAAATTGCAATTGTAAGAGCAAAAGTTTGCTTTTTGTAAAAATCCTTTAAAATATTAGATTAATAACTTTTTATTCCCAAATTCGTTGACATGAAAAACTTATTGAAATACAAAAATAAATGATAAAATTAATGTATTAAAAATTTGCCGAAGTTTCCAAGTCAAATGAAGTAAATATGGAGCTTTACAATAAAACAAAATAAACTTTTTAACAATAAAGCATATTTTTTTTAATACAAAGATACTATTGATCCCCATATATCTTAAGCCTCGTACACATTTGAATGCATGAGCTATGAGCGTCGCTCGTGAAAAAGCTCTTCTGTGCGTTTCAGAAAAACAAAGAAATTGAGCGAAATGAAATTTTAATTTAATGAATAGAACTTAACAGTATATCCTAACTAAGATTTTTTAACTAAAATCTTAGAAGAACTTAAATTTTTTAAAGTTTAGAATTTTTTAGAAATTAATTATGGCAATTTAATTTAATGAATTATGTTTCAAGAATTTCTTATACAACTTACATTTATTATACATAATACATTTTTAATATCATTACATTTTAAGAAAGTATTTCTTCATGTGAAGTTTATTTTTAACTCAAAGTAAACTTTATATTTTCATTAATCCTACGTAAGAAAAAAGAAAATATTTCATTTTTACATTGCTTTTCATAGCCATTCTATTATTTCTTTGTGTTATATAATTAAATATAATATGACTTTATTATCTATGAATCTATGGATTATTGAACAGAATAAAATTCCTATAATTTTAAATACTATGTTAACAGAAGTTAACTTATTTAAAATTAACCATAAATATATTTTGGGTTGTATAGTTTAGTTTTAGTTTTTTTTTTCCACCAATTGTATTTTTTTTTCATGAATGTAACTTTTAATTTTTAAGCAAAATTTAAAATGTGTGATATTTTTCTACTCATCTTGTTTTTAAAATTGTAATAAAAGTAAAATACTGTGTTATATTGTTTATAAATTATGATAAACAACTGAAACAATTTTTTGGATAATTTTTTTGTATAATTAAAAATGCTTATTTGTTTTTACACTGATACTTTGTTAGAATAGTGTTTCCTACATTCTGTAAAATATGTTTAATTTCAGATACAAATTTTTGCACTATTTTATTTTATATATGTAGTGTTGTGAGTTGGAACAACTCTGGCTTGCAACTGGGTGTGGTTCGGTTTGAGACACAGGTTGGAGAACTCACAGCTTTATTTACACATGCACAAACACAACACATAAACAATTAGAGACAGGCAATAATTAACACATTTAAAGACATATAATTATACATTCGTGGAAGGATTCCACTTCTAAGCCGAAAATAAATATACTCAGTTACGCTCTGGATGCGTGAAATATACTTCCACTCCGGGTGAGAGTTTGTAGGTCAACTATTAAGCAGGGCTGTGTTGAATATATTTCCTCTCGGGATGACATATTACAAGCTAAACGTTTCTTAGCGGCAGTGCCGTACTTCCTCTCTAGTAAAAGTCTCGAGTGTCCATTTCTCCTAAACGCCACAGGAGTCTCTCTTGCAGTGTGTAGGAGGAAGCCCGGTTACATACATTAATATTATTTATTTTTTATATTATTATATTTTAAATCAATCATCAATCAAATTAGCCGCTTATGGATTTTTCTGATTCACTAATGTCTCTAGCAGCGTCCAGACGGGAGACGAGTCTGCTTCGCGAATAAATTATAAACCAGTTTGACAGAACCCTCTAAGAGAATTGTGTCTCGACCGCTCTCCGACCAGAATCGGTTTTTTCGCACATCAAAGGGATTCTCGCGGACACCATTTACGACCAGCTGTCACTCACAGCCAGAAATAATAGGGGTTGTTCTTTGTAGTTAGACGCAGACATGGGAGCAATATCGTTCTCTGGGTTAGCTTTAGGTATCACCAAACGATCAAAAAGCAGCACCCCCTCCCCAAAATAAATAAATAATGACAAAATAACTCGGTCCATTTCCATTACACAAATGTGAAACTTTTCACGTTACATTTAGGATAATTGAAAAGATATACTAAATATAACTAAAGGACCTGGAGTATTATATACAAAGTTAGATTTAATATTTTCATCAACGTGGATTTTATAAATATAAAATGACAAATCGTTAATACTAACCTCGTATGAAACATTTTTGCAATTGCAAGCAAATATCTACAACCAAAGATTGCTGAAATAAAGACTAGATATCGATTTATACTATAATTTTTTTTTCATAGCAAAAGTTTCACTTTTGAACCATTTTTAAATGTTTGCACATATTTATTAATATTAACCAAATAAGAATAAAAATTGTATATTTTTTTCTGAGTTTATTATATTTTTACTCATCATCATTAGCGCAGTGTGGGCCAAGGCCGTCTACCTACTGGTAAATTTCGAGACGAGAGATGTTTTTCTTTTACGGGGTAGATTAGCTCTACGCCCAACGCTCAACAGTCATACGAGACCGGGACCTACAGCTAAAGTGAATTACGAGCGCCAGAGGTCTAGCCACTCGGCCCTTTAGGCCCCATATTTTTACTAGTGCACAATAAAAAAAAAAAAATCATGAAAGAATTTTAATTATTTCTTTTTTAATAAAATTAAATTAATTTTGAATAGCAAATAAATAATAATAATTTGTTTTTGTAACTCCAATAGTTCAAAAATAATCTGTTTTCATTTATTAAAATGTAATAAATATTTGAAATAACTTTAAAATTCTTGAAATAAAAATGGGAAAAATTGTGTGTTTATGTTCTTTTCTAATTTGTTTGTTATATGTTGCACTCTTATAAAAGTTCAATTTATCCATTCTTTTTAATTTATAATCATATATATTTTACCATAACAGAATGAATCAGATATTGTTGTCATTTGATAAAGACATGCAATAATATAGAAATGGCTACAAGGAATACAATTTTTTTGAATGCCATTTGTGGTGAAATTTAAATGAATTCGATTCTATAGTAAAATTCATTTGATATTTTACTTATTTAGAAATAATATCAATTTTTTTATATCTATAATCTCTATATATTTCCTTATAAGTTTGTGTGCCGTCTTATATGACTTCAATTTGCATCCAAATTTCACCGAAATTGGCAAGCATAATTATAATAAAAAATCAAAATCAAACAAAAAAAAAAAAGAAATTTCGAAACTGTATCAATATTCCAACCAACATGAAATAGTTTTCCGTATATTTGGCCCATTTTTTTTCATATTTTCACATTTGAATTGTTCCTAGACAGGCCGACATAAAATAAAACATACTAACCAATGAATTTCAACCACTTAAGTTTTTATTTAGTAAATAAGAAAAAATTTGCACGTCCATTTTACCAATAAAATGTCGCCATTCCCTCTACCCCAAACAATTGATATTTCTTTCAGAATTGAAATAGTCTTAATTATGTATGTATTTTGAATAATATAATAACCTCAAATAAACTGCCTTGGCATAATAATTGTAAAACATTGAACTACACAAAGAAAAGTATGGAGCAAGAAGAAAAAAAAAATTTCATGCAATTTATAAATTCATGCATAAAAATAAAACATTAGTATTTATAAAGTTGTCTATTTAAAATTCGAAATGCAGCATTTTAAGATCTAAAAACCACATATCATCATTGATTAACTTTCACAATGACAAATATTTGAGGAAGCCAATTTCAATCAAAGTATAGAACTATGTCCCAGAGTAATGTTTCATTTTAAATCACTAAATGACAGCATATAGTTCGTTATAATTGTCTCATTTTTAAATAGACATTCATTTGTCAGAACATTAAATACATTTTTTATATTATATTCATTAGGAATATATCTTATCAATCCATGAATGGCCAATGAAACGGGTGAGTACTGCTATTTATGTATCAAAAACTGATTTACATAATAATGACTTGATTGTACCCTAATGTAAAACATGAAACTAACAAAAAAAAAAAATTTATTGCTAAGGTGAAATGGATTTCTTCTAAATTTTTACCTAATGCTGCTTTTTTTTTTTTCAATTCCTACTATTAGTTCACACTCTCCTATATATATCTTGTTCAAATTTTCAACCATTAATAAAATACTTTTTATTCATCCACTCAAGTTCAAATAAATTTTTTTGAACTTGTAGTGGATGACACAGCAGGTGTTAATACAGTTTTTCAAATATTAATTAAATTTTTTTTTTTAGATTTAAGTTGCAAGTATATAATAGATGGCGCCAGACGTAAGAGGAAAATTTCAACTTTATTTTTAAAGGACTTTTCTGCAATATAGTGAAAAAAAGTAGGAATTGACTTTTAAATTTTTTATATTACTTGTTTTAACTTAATTCCATGCATTTTTAAGGTATTTTTATATTTTAATTTCGTTATAACTATGGTTATTAATATTATACATAATAATAAATATATAATATTAATATATGATAAATATTTCTTCCAATATTAAAATGTTATCAAGCAAAAGTGTCTAGTAAAAGATTATATTAAGCTTTTTTATATCTCAAATGATATTTTGTTAAATATTAGATGAAGCATATATATAGATATATATTTAAATTTTCTCCGCATTGCACTCTTTTCTAATATTTTTAACTAATTAATATACCAATGAAATAAAAAATATATCTAATAAAACTGTTTTACAAGGCTATATTTGCTGATATAAAACCCTTTCTCTTGCAGAAAACAGAAATTAATAAAGATTCTCATTTTTTTTTTTCCATTTTTCTATTAGCATGTAAACTGCATTTAGATAAATTAGTTACTCAATTATTCTTGACATGGGTTTTAGTTTATTATTAAAATTGTTTCTTATTCTTTTCTTCTATTTCTTGAATCAAATAAGAATAAAAAAACTGTTCTTGTTTTTTTCTCAGAATACTTCATGAAGAATATAGAGATCCCTTGACATGAATTGAGGGTGTTTATTTTTGTTATTGAACTGTAAAGATAAAGAATATCAAGGTAGAAAAAAAAATGCAAGAAATTTTATTTCTACCCTTAAATTCACTCTGTTTTTGTCTGTGATTACTGTTACAAAGCAGTTTTGTAAATACTGTGTCAAGAAAAATAAAATTAAAAACAATAATATAAGGTCTACTTCCACTTGAAACAACTGTTGGATTTGGTAATTTATTTAAATAAAATGTAATATTGGCATTTCTACACAAATTCTTTAATGGTTTAAAAAAATTTTAAATTCACATTAAGAAAAACAATATTAAAATAATAAATGGATATATATTAAATATATATATATAACGCATATATATTAAAATATTATATATCATAATCTAATATTTTAAATTTTTTTTTTTATAAAGTTCTCATTTTTTATGTTTGCATTTGTTATAATATAAAAAAATTCAATTTTGAAACATTTAATTTATTCTTAATAATATTGCATTTCATGTGTTAAATTCTAAATATCCAAAATTTGTAATCCAACAAATTATATGAATAAATGTTAGTGAATACTTCAGGCAATTGGGAAAAATGCAATTGTAAAAAATAGTATTTATTAATAGAAAGTAATTTTCCCTTGTACAATAAATGGTAACAAAAAAGAAGCATTCAAATTTAATAGCTACTAATATTTAAAAATTAATTAATGATGCAACACACATGAATATCAAGGCTCATACGGCTTTATAACAATGATTAGTAGTTTATAATTGGGATATTTTAAAAAATTTTCCTTGATTTCTTAAAAATGACGAGAATTTATCTTCCCGTAATGCCAATAAAAGAAAGGTGAAAATTAGAAGATAATTCAAATGCATGTACATATCATGGATTTTAAACTATAATTGAAAAAAAAAAAGATAAATTCAAAAAAATTTTATTTTAAAGATAAAATGTACACTATACAAAGCAAAATTATTAAATTTTAGACACGCAGTAAAAAAAGTAATATCAGTGATTTTAATGAATACAATAATTATGGCATGGCTACAGCATGGTGTGCAAAAATTTAAAAAAAAATGGTGGCACTTGATTAACAATGTTTTCCCCGAAAAAACTAAAGCTCTTTCAGTATATACACATCAAATTCATAATTAAGGATTAAAACATACAGAATTTTTGAAAACTACCTTTCGTTAAAAAAATATATTGCTGGATGAGAGAACACAAGAGTAAAAACACACACACATAAAAAAAAAAAATACCCATAACCTAGTGTTGTAAAAATAAGTTGTAATTGTTTAAATTTTATTCAGTCACACTAACATTTTAGTAATTCTACAATGCAAAATGAACAAAAGTTAAAAAAATATATATATATCTAAAAATAAAAGGCTGATTATATAAATAAATTCATACAGTTCATTTAGAGCATAAAGACAACCACTATAACAACTTTTTCATTACATTTATTTAATAAGCATACAAATGTCTTAATCACCCATGCATCCACTAAAATGTTCTCTTTCAAATTCAATTTTTTAATTCTTGCAAAACATCACATGCTTTCAATTATTAAAGCTGAAAATGATGTTAAAAATACAATTTAAAATACAGGACATAAATTTGTTATCACAGAAAACTCAAATCAACTTTGTTCATTATATTATATCATTTGTTTATTTATTTTGATTTATAGCATTAAAAGTTAATTCACAGAACATTATTATATGCTTCTGACTTTAAGCCAGTAATTTAAATACAATTTTTTTTTAATACAATAGAATATGAAACTATATTAAAATATGCAACTGCAATGTAGCTTTACAATAAAATTTATAAAAAGCAAAATGCTATGTAGAAAACATTTACTATAAAACAGAAATCCTCCCTGTATTAAAACAATTTTTTACAATTTGCAGTATACATTAATTTACATAATGCAATAAAAATTTTTTTAGATAATAGTTAAAACTTGATTAAATTTTATTTTAAGCCAATAATTTATTATGAAATAAAAATCACTATGAATAATTTTTAATAACTTCCGACAGACTGTGAAATTGTATCTGTAGCTTACCAACAACATATTTTTATGAGAGTAAAATGCGAAGAAAACATTAATTTATCAAACACATGATATGTAATATGTACAATACATAATTGTTTTAAAAACAATACAACCATTACAAGTAAAAAAATAATTTTAATGCAATTCAATTTTGAAAGAAAAAAAAAAAGAATAATTTATTCTTTGTTATTCATACATAATATATTTTGAACAATACGTAAAAATTGAATAAGCATGATTTATTTATTTCATTTAGCCTTTTCAGCAGTTGATTCAACATTTATAAATACATGTTCAAAAAATGAACACACTTATGAAATTTTTACATATCAATTCTTTCACTATACCATGCAGGTTTATACTGAAATATTTTTCATTGTTAGAAACACTAATAACACATTTGAAATACAATGTATACAAATGCAATATAACTGATTTTCAGGCAGCATAGGAAAAAGTATATAGATTTTAAATGCACTTTATTATTAACCTATTAATAATGTTTTAAACCCTCTCTGTAAAGCACCAATCAAATGGGCAAAACAAATTTTTTGGTAATTGTATTTTATGAATATATTTGAAAAATCATATCTTCAAATATAACCTGGTATCCTATGTACATACAAGTGATCAAAATACAAAATGATATAATTTTCATGCAAAGAGAAGGCTTAATTGTTATAGCTAAAGTCAATGAGACTACGAGAGAGTTTTAAAAATATAATATATAAACAGAAAAAATTTGTTGAGATCATATAAGTAAATATCAAAAAATTTGCTAGAATACAAGTCCTAATAATAATTATTCCCCCCAACTTTACAACAGCTGCTTTAACAAGGCATAATCTATATTTTAAGAATAAAATAGAACATGGAGTGCACACTTTATACACAAATGAAAAAGTTCAAAAAACAATAACTGTTTAGTTAGAATCATACTTCCTCCACTGTTAAACTGCAGTGACAAAAAACAGGTTGAATGTTAAATAACTGTAGATTAGAATTATTTGCAGTCGTCACAAGGTAAACCAGACAACCGACCAGATTGGATATTTAGTGAAATCTCCTGTTTCTATTGGCTGCTGGAAGATGATGGTGGGTTGCCGGGAGAGCCAGGGCTGCTGTTTCCTCCAGTGTTTTGTGACTGCGCTTTTTTAATATATACATTTAATAGTTTCATCTAAATGAAAGAAAAAAAAAAAAAATCATAGTTCTTAATATTAATTTAAAACTTTCAATATAATTTTTAGAACAATTAAACAAATTTTAAACACTGATTTAAACATATATGTGTTTTTACATGACAAACACTATAAAAAGACGCAAACAAGTAAAACATAAATTTCAGATGAAATACATCTGTAAAATGTAACCGATATAAAAACACATCAAAGAAAAAGTACTTTTAAATTTAAATTTTTTTTTGTTTAAATAGAATTTAAGGTTCGAATATTTATTTATTTATATAAGTATAAGGATTTTTGTATTAGGTTAACTCATTAAGGACCAAACACTTTTCCCTTTAATGAAATTAATAAAATTTAATTTTTGCACATATAAACATCTAATTAAGGGAATAAAAGTGAAAAGTTATTTTGACGCACGATGCAATATCAGTCCAAAATCATTATATTTCCCATGCAAGAAAAATTTTAAAACTATGTTAAGATACATTACATTTTTTACATGTTATAAATTTCCAGAATAAAAACATAGTTTCCTAAAATATTTTGAGCATTTTTTTTGGATCTATAAAAAAAATTCTTAGTGTAAACTATAAATACCAAGTATATTTTTCCTGCTAGAAATATTGGTAAAAACAAATTTTAAAAATGAGCCTGCAATGAATTGCTTTTCAAAGATATTAATTGAAATTTATGCATTAATTGATTTAGCATTAATAGTGATACTAATCATGACTTGCATTCCTCTAATAAATAAAAAGATCACAATTTGCACTGATTTTTTTTACCATTTAAAAAAAAAGGGGAATTCGAAGTTTACTGATTTTGTTTTTTAATGAAATTGATTCTAGTATTTTAATATAAAGCCTTCTATTTTTCTTCCCTTTACTTAAAATAAGTTTTTTTAACATCAAAAATACCTTTACAGAAATTGACTTTATTCTTGATACAAGAATGGAACTATACAAAGAAAGAAAAATCAAAAGAAGCAATTATACACACTCTAACCATGCACACTACAAAATTATTAGTTTTTTAATGCAAAAATTATGATCATGATGAGGCAGGACAGGAATTATTTTTATCAATGATATATAGTTCTTGGTATTGTAGTACTAATATTAAAAATCACAAATACAATATGATTGCAGTTTTAATTGGTGAGGTGATGAAATCCCTCCACTTGCATCTATATTTGCAGTTTGATTTTGCCAAAATGATAACTGATTTCTTGAAAGGACAATTTATAATCTCAATAAATTACAATTCTTCCATTGTCAATCTTAAATACATGAGTAGAAAACAAACTAAAGAACAACTAGAAAACAATTCCAATACTCAAAACTGATTCAGTATTTTGTCATTTTATAATAGCTGCAAGGTGCATGATTTGTATTTATATACTATTAAATAATTCCTTTCCAATGTTGGCCTCTTAGTTTGAGAATGCATACATAAATTAGGTTTCTGACATTTAAAAAAATAATATTTTTAGGGCCTAAAATTCCAGAAGAAAAACTAGTCTTCTAGAAAATTGTGTAGATATAAGAGATTATTCTCTAAACAGCAAACAATAAGCTAATATCACACTTTAATGCATAAAAATAATTTTTTAATTACATTAATCAACAAAAGATTTTTAAAATTTCTATATTTTTCTCATATCATAATTGAAGATATGAAGAGATCTTTTAAAAAGTTTAATGATTCTTCAGGACTGAACTAAATTTTTCATTTAAAAGTGTTGCAAGGGCCTGGAGCTGTTAAGAGCTTACAATTTCAAGCATTTCAGTGTTACTTTGAAAAATAAACCTCCTTATCTCCCCTTGCTAGCCCCCTCCCAATTGTCTTTCAGAAGGTCCTAAATCCTTTAATGCAAGACCAAAATTGATTATTTGGTGCAGTGATTTTCTTTGCAAGGACATTCTAAATTGCTTGGAATTTTCCATAAATAGTGAAAAAAATATGGAGAGTTTTTTTGTGAATGATGTTTGCAGTTCACGGGATTCATGTATGAATCTGACTTGATATATATGAGTACATCTCATAATCCGACACCAACCAAGATTCATTAAAATTTTTTTTACATTTGTGCATTTACGAGTAGTTTTACATCTAAAATTTATTTAATCACGCTTCATTTATAATGTGTATCACATGTCTTACTTTTGCAACTATTTAGGCCAGAAAGATGAGGCTGCATTTTCTCACCCACTTTACAGTGAATGGCTACCATGGAAAACACTGCAGCTTTACGTACAGCACTTTCAACATTATCATAAGCCTGAAAACAGATAAATTAAAAAGATCATGATCAAATGATTAAGTCATCAAATTGCTATCACTAACTAAGCAATTATCTCCAATTTAAATTACCTCTATGAGCTTGGGCATCATATCTGGAAGTAAATTTTCTATTATTTGCTTGGGATGATGTTCCACAATCTGTGAGAAAAGAAAACTAGATTAATAAATAGACAAGGTCAATTAGAAAATTAAATTAAACTTTGAATATTAAAAAAAGAATGTATTCAGAAAATAAGGGCCTTTCTTTTTTCTCCACTATGCACATAAAAAATAAATTTTATTTCATTCGTGATGATATTAATTATTCTATAAATATTATCATTAGCAATAAAAAATGTTATGCTTAAATAACTAAATAAATTTACTTTTAAAAGTGAAGTAAGCTTGTACCCATTCAAAAACACAATAGTCCTCATTATTACTTTGCATGCCTCAACATAAAATTACCTTTTCTTTAACTGGACATTTTATATAGTTGTGAAATTTTCTCCCAAACCCATAAAAAATAAAAATAAATAAATAAATAAAAAATAAATAAATAAATAAAAAAAAAAAAAAAAAAAAAGGAGTACAAAATATCTAAAGCATAATATAAAAAGGGGCTAAAATAGTTATTTTTATCTACATATTAAGCAGAAAAGATAATGTAATATAAAAGTATATGCCAGGAAAAAAAAAATTAATAATTTCAAAGTTTACAATTAAATCCTCTTCTCATCAGTTTTTCAATTCTTATAAATTTAGAACATGTGAAATTTAATATTTAGGATATTCACTTTCCTCTAATAAGAGTGCTATATAATTCGAAAATACATGATACCAGGTAGATTTAGTAGTAGCTCAGTATATGTTCTTAATACTTGGCTTAAAATTAAATGAATTAAAAAAACATTCACTTATGGTACATTAGTTTGAAGAGTACACAAAAACAAATAAGAATGTTAGATTTAACAGAATAGTATAATTTATTTCTTTGTAATTTCTAATTTAGAAAAAAAGTAAATAAAGTAACACATTAATGACCTTTGTTAACATTTTAATAGCAACTTGATTCATAGGCATTTGTCCATTATGTATGATGGCAATTAAAACCCTTGCGGACTGGTCAGGACGCAAATTAATAGCTGCAACTGCTGAACATACATCAGCCATTTTGATTACCTGCATAAATGAAATTAGATAAAAACATTTAATTTTTTTTTAATCAACTTCATAATAATTTGAAATAAGTTTTTTTTACACAGCTATACAAATAATAAAGTAAAAAGAATGAATATTATTATTTATGTAATAATTTCATAGTAATACTGAAAACATCTTAAACCAAGACTTAATTTTACATTCTTAATTGATAGATCTTGGTTTGAAAAATATGTTTCAATATTTATTCAAAATGTACCACTATAAAATAACTGCGATTTAAAAATATTTAAATAATGCATAATTTGAATTTAAAAAATAATAAATCATTTTTTAACTTGAACAAGTTAACTTACTTCAATTTCTGTGTCTTTATAAGATTCTAGAATTCTTAGAATAGTCAGCTCTGTATATTCTTGAAAATAGTCTGCTTTTGATTTTATAAGTTCACAAACAGCTTTCAGAGCCAAAGTTTTAACAGGATACTAAAAAACAAACACACACACACACACATATATATATATATATATTAAATACATAATATATGGTCAAGAAAACAACCTTTTTGATTGCATTCAGAAACATTTACAAAATATATCTCACACTAAGTAACCAAATCATAGTTATCAATTTAGATAATATTATTCAATTCCTTCTATTAGCTCACACTCTCCCTATATATATCCTGTTCAAATTTTCAATCATTAATAAAATACTTTTTTATCCATCCACTCAAGTTCAAATAAATTTTTTTTGAACTTGTAGTGGACTCACACTGGATGTTAATACAGTTTTTTTCAAATATTAATTCAGTCATTAAATTTAATTAATTATAGTTTTTTTTTAGATTTAAGTTGCATATATCTACCAATAGATGGCACCAGATAAACTTTAAAAAATGGATAAAAATTATTTATAAAGGACTTTCTGCAATATAGTGAAAAAAAAAGTAGGAATTGACTTAAAAATTTTTTTTTATATTACATGCTATATTGTTAAGACAAGCGAGTTAGATTTACCAGAGTAATTTAAGAATATATGATATTGCCTATACTACGAACTATAATTCAAAATCTTGAAACAAATTTTTCATTCAAGTCATTTAAACTGGATTTAGCAACTCCCATGAATTATTAGGATTTTAATCTATTATTTTTAGATTTTATAAAAATATATATATATATTTCAAAAATAATTTCAAAATTAATTTAATTTACAATTTGAAAATTTCTTTTACTCAATTTTTTTATTAACTCTTCAAGATGTAAAAATTTAATTTATTATTGATGTTTGAAATATTGTTTAGGCTAAAAATCAGGATGCAGGAATTTCTAAAAAGATTACTTTAAGACAGAAGATTACTAGAAATAATGTAAATGGAAGTCTAAACCATAAAATTTTAATGCAAAGTATACATGCAATGTGCTGTAAACTTATATTAACAATTTATTATTAATTCCAATCTCATTCAAGATTTTATATATTAAAGTACAAGAAACAATAAAAACCTGTTTCAAATATCTTAACATGTATTGCAGTTTTAAACACAAATTTCGAAATTGCATAACTGCAAAATATTTTTTTAAAAATGCAAAAAGTGTTACAAAAATAAAGATTTTAAGCTAGATCATTTTATACTGATAAAACAGTACTGACTTTATAGAACAGTAGACTTTATAAAAACTGATAAAACAGTAAATTAAATAATTAATAATAAAATGCTTAAACTTTTGATCTTAAATTATTACTTACAAATACCCTGAATAGTTTCAAGCTGCTGTTTGCTTCAACGGTATTTTTCTCCACAAAATCAATGTTTAATCAAAACATGAAATTCTTTTTAGCAATTGTTTAGAAAATTAAAAACTGGTGCCACTAAAGCCACTGTAACCTATAAACTAATAATCAGAATGTCATGACATTTTTACATGTATCGTTTGAAGAATGCTACTATCCAGAAGTCATATGGGTCTGTCAACAGTGTTATCATATATGTGAGCGACATATATGATATCATATATTGTTATCATATACGATGAGTTATGTACCAATGTTAAACTTTTCCATTAAACCCTATGCTTCAAGTAAAGCCCTCATAGACTAACAGTATTTTTTTTATAACAATGGAAACATGTAATAGCAACTGTACAAATATTATTCAATTTTTAAAAATTCTGTTTTTCATGGAAACGAATATTACGTTTTTTTTTTTTATTGATAATTTTTCAATTGCATCAAGTTGCAAATATAATAGATTGATAATTCAAAATTTCTGTTATTTTTCACATAAACTATATCAAATCTGTAATAATTTATATTTGCTGTATTAATTTTAAAATGGCCAAGAGCTGAATTTAAATACTATTAATTAAATTTAAATCATACTCACTTTTGATTCTGAAACTGTAGCAATAACTTCTTTAAAAATAACACAAAAATCTTCTTTTGTTATAATAGAAGATTGTTCTCTAGCTAGAGATATAAGACGACCCAAAGCTTTCATTTTTTCGTCACTACTATAAAAATTTAGAAGGAAAATATTTTGATTAGTTAAATAAAAGAAAAATTGTTAAGATAAGTTTATAAAATAAATATACACTAAAACAAAGAAAACCGTTTAGTAATGTATATGCTTTATCATATAATTTAAGTTAATTATAAAATTACTAGGCTTCCTTAATTTTATAATATTTAACATCAAAAATTCATAGAGCATACATATATATCAACAAAACAGTAATTTAATATTAACCAGATATAATTTTAATTGGGTTTTTTAATTTTAATTTTAGCGCATTCATAAATTGTCTGGAAATCAATATTTTCCATAACAGCAAAATATACTCACATCATATTTGAATAAGTATTATTTTTTAACCAACTTTTACACTTTTGTTTTTATCTAACTTCCATACATTATTTCAATCAATTAAAAACACAAGTTTCTTCATAATTTTTTTTAATATTTAAGAAAGTAACATAAAGTGGTTAGTTTTTTTTTTTTCTGTGAATCAATAAAATTTATTTATCTGATGTCTCATTGGAAGGGGGAAACTATACTAATACTTGTTAAGTAAAATTCATGATTTTTAATTGTAAAATTCCACAAATCTTGATAATGAATCTTACTGAACTGAGTTTAAGCTAAGAAACTATGATGTGTTTTTTTCCAGTACATTTCTTAAACCTTTTTATTGACTCAGAATAAAAATTTTGCCTCTCTATTTGCACTAATTTTGTTTCTGAGAGGTATGATTAAATTACAAACTAGAGAAGTGAGCCTGTTCAACAATGTGTGCCAATGTTTTAAGACTAAAAGACGCAAGATAATATATTATTAAGCTGAAAAGTGTATTTGTAAAAAAACTACCCATTTATTTAGATATTAAGGAAAAAGATAATTTAGCTCTGGACTTTCTATTTTGAAAAAACTTTTTCCTTTATTGATTTTAACCTATTTTAACATATAACTTTTATATAATTAAAAAAGTGCAATTAAACTTACTCTGTGCTCTTACTGAGCTCATTAACTATAGAAAAAATAGCCTTGTGATCTGAAAAATAAAATAAATAGTATCAATGAAATAAAAAATAGTAAAATAAATAGATGCAAAGGAAATGAAACATACATAACTAAACATGATATAACGCTTAAATAATATTAAAAGTATTAATTACTGTCGGTGGTTAACAGACCATCAATTTCATTGTCGATTTCAGAAGCACATTCAGATAACTCCCTGTCAAACATCAAAGCTGCTTCCTATCAATAAAGACAAATAACATGATCAAACCAAAATATTTTTAAATGATGTTCTCATCTTATGATGGAAAAAAATTATTTTTAGTATAAAACAGAACAAATACTGCTGCAGTCTATATTATTTCTAAATATTCTAGCATAATTAATTTTAAAATGAGCAATATGTTTGGGGAGAGATCAACTCTAAAATCCTTAAAAAAAAAATCAGAAAACATTATGGTTGTTGTTCATGGTTGATAACTAGATGGCTATTTTTAATCTTTTTTTTTTTTTTAATCTACTTATTTTTCATAATTTGGATTTAATGTATTTATTTTTGTTTGATGAATGGGTGATGAATGTTGAACTGAATTTCTTGATCATTTACCTGACTCTGCAATGAAATGAATGTAAGTGGTGACTTAATATAATAGTGAGATGAAATATTTATCTAATTTTGAAAATTTCATTGCTTTCTTTTTGTCTTCTTTGGTAAACTAAAATGACTAACATCTTATGTTAACAAGCCAAGTATTTTATATCTAAAGCAAGAAAAATAATTTTTGAAGATCTTGGTATATAAAAAGTAAATTATGATTAATATCAATAACATGTATTGTTACAAATTTTTATATTTAATTAACAGTAACTGTTGTTATACCTATTTCACAAATTAGATCACTAAATAATTGCTCAGGTAACGCTTTTTAATAAAAAAACATAACATTTAAATATAGTATTTCACAACAGAGGTAAGATACCAACAAAATTGTCGATTAAATATCTTGAACAAGTTTTAGACATGTTTTGAACAATTAAGAGATTGATTGTACTTTTCATCTAAGAGCTGCAATTGTGTATTTCGAAACTTTTAATAATTATCACTGAAATAGGAAACAAACAATTGTTTACTAAAATGAATATAAAAAGGGGGAAAAATCCAAAAACATTTGTTAGCATAATTAGTACATTTTTTATTTCAGATAAAAACTATATTTTTTAAACATTTAACCTAAACTCTTTATACAACTTTTTAACACAACATACGATAATAAAAATTATGTATTTTTGTTTCAAATTGATTTTACTTTCTCTTTCTCTATATGATCAACTTTTTCATAAGCATGCAAAAACTAGGCCTTCACAAAGTAAAAGATTGCATCTTTTTTTGTTACATTCAATTAACAAATTAGTTCTAATTACCTGCTTTTAGAAGGAATATTTCTTTGTATTTTTAAAAATAGAAGTTTAAATTATTATAATAATTAAAGTGAAGAAAAATAAATTAAAATTTTTTCATTTTTTAATTTGATCGTAAGTACTTATGAAAGGATTTAATTTAACATAATATGAATGCGTGAAAACAAAAAAATTCACAGATAATTACAGAAAAATATTAACAAACATTTGCAATAAATACTTCTATGTTTAAAATAGTATACAACACAACATGCACAAACTTACATTTCGAGGAAAACTTAAGCTACTGTAGTCAGATGGAGAGCGCTTTGTTGGTGAAGAATCATTGCTGGAATTAAGCTCCAGGCGATTGTCAAAATGTCCATCAAGGCTATTATGTCTAGAACCAATGGTTCGGGAGGGTGAATCGCGGATTATTTTGTCTGACATTTTGTCATAAAAATCATCAGATTTGTATTCTTCAATTTCAGACATTGTTTTTTTCCAAGAATTGCTGATTTCTTCTGGATTTAAATTTTCTGTATCATCATATTCAAATGATCTATTTTGTGGTGTACCACTGTGACTTCTTGGCCTTAAAAATAATCAACTTATTTTTAACATTACACAATAATTATGAAAAATAATTTTAATGATCTAATTAAGCATAATTAAGACAAAAATGAAACTACATAAATATATGTTTTTGTTAAAATATATTTAAAAGCATATGTTCCAAATTTTCTCTTGCATTTAAAGCAAAAAACAACAACATTTACACAATCCAATAATTAATATTATTGTCTTTTGATATTTTCTTTATTACTTTAACAAAAAGGATTGTATTTGTAATCAATTGAAGAATTAAGGATTTATTTGATTTTAAAATGAATCACATTAAGACTAATATGTTTAAGAAACTTTCAATTAAGAAAATAAGTATATAAAATGTAGAATCCTTAAATATTAATGAAAATCCCCATTTATTTAACTAAATCTCAAGAATAAATGAAAATTAAAGATTTAAGACATCTAAAAAGAATTTAAATATTAAAGCAAGTAAGAAAATAAATAACAGACAGAATTAATTCAATATTAAAAAAAAAATTAAAGGCTTATACTACTTACCATGAAAGTCCCGAATTGGGCGATTGCAAATGGGACATGACAGGACAAGGAGAATTTCGATTGCCTACAGATCGAGGAGTGTCAGGATTGGATCGAGGATAACGGGAATGAAGCAATTGAAATGCGCTGTCCTAAAATCAAAGTATTATTTTTTCACATTGATCATTTTAGCTCACGAAATGAAAGAAATATATAAATCTTGGCCTTAAACCTCTTAGCATTTACACATCTCGCGATGTACATATATAATCCAAAATGATAACAAATGAAATTAAAATTTAAGTATTTCTAATCATACCATTCAAATTTGCTTCATAAAATTTTAAGTAGAAAATTAGTTAATGAAAATCTTAAATAAGAAATACACTATTATTCATAAAAGGAAATTTGATACAATAAAATATATTAAACATTAGAAAGATTTTTTTTTGGTTTAATATTATATCCTTAGTGTATACTATACACAATGACAACTGAATACAATGATTACCTTATATGCTTTTGGAAGATGGTCAATAAAGTTAGAGTATTCTGCAGGATTTAAACTGAAGAGAGCAACTAAAACATCTTCTCCATACTAAATAAAAAAAAATTTAAAAAATGACAATATAGAATCATTTGCTGGAAATAATTTATTTAATAATAATAAAAAAAAAGAGAATTTAATATTCAATACACATGGCAATTATCAATATTAATGTATGAGCAAATCTTCAAGGGGGAAAAATACCTTTCGCAGGTCACTACTTTTTGGCACTGCTGTCCAAGAGATGACCTTCATAAACGCATAATTAACTTCTGTATTGGCACTTGAAAATTTGCTTGGGTCCATTTCTGATATCAGGGAATGCAAATATTTCAACAAAGCAACTTTTACCTAAAAGACAATTTACCAAAAGTTTAGGTACTTAAAAAAAGAAAGAAAATTACTTTTCTCCATTTATAATATTTTATGAACAATAGGCATCATAAATTATATTTTAATATATTCAAATTTTTTATTTAAAGCACCCTATTATACAAATATAAATTTCTAAATAATTCATATAGCAATTACAATACAATAAAAAAAAAAAGGTTTGAGTTTAAAACTGTTTTTGTATGGAAAATAGGGACTGCATAGAAATATCTCGAAATTTCAAAGTAGATACCAAATACATTGTTTACAATACACATTTTTAAAACAACCTTTTTATGTGATAAATAGAAACCACAGAAAAAAGCCAACACAGAAAATATGTATATCAAAATCTGACGACATACTTAGTAATTTGTTTTCCAAACAAAGAAATAATTGAATTTGTAATTACTTTCTATCTTGATGAAATATGCATTAGTAATAAAATTCATTGTAATGTAATGCTATAATATTGGTACACCATCTGATGGTATTTGTACATTGAAACCATCTATAGTCTTCTTTTAAATTACATATATTAATTAATTTTTATTCATAAGAGGCATTTGATAAAATATTTTTATATAATGGGAGAAAAAAGGAATACATAAAAACAGATGATTGTATGTATAAATTTTTTCCCTCCATTTATTTTATATCAAGCAATAAACAAAAGTATCCACATAATTTCAAATATATATATATATGTCATTTTTTTTTACTTCTTGTGTACTTTTATTTTGTTTATTATATACATATATATAGAGAGAGAGAAAGAGAAGTAAAGAAAAATGACTATTACAAGTAAACTTCAAACTTAAAATTTTAAGATTAATAAAAAAAAATCACCAAGTAAAAACATACTTTTGTGTTAGGAGTTTGAGTTTGATCATTTAAAAACTTCATTATGGCACTAAATTGATTTTCATATGGAAATGATTCTCTGTAAAATAAAAACAAAAGAAATATAATCATACATAAAAACTGTTGAATATGAGTATGCATACATCATTCATGAGTAAAACAACAGGAAATGTCACAATATTAATAATACTTAAGAAAAATGTCACCTTTGAAATCATAAATATATTTTCAGCCCTAATTTTCACTATAAAATAGACAAACAAAAATACTTACTTAACTAATTCAAGAGTTTTCTGAATCTTAGCTAAAACTGAGCCTAAAATATCACAGCCCATCTTCAAGAATAGACGTGTTAGTAACACATAAAGCCAACCATGTAAGTCATTTTTATGAATTACTATGAGTTCATTCAAAGTATCCAAAAATAACGAGAAAACCTGTGAATGAAATGACATAAATTATAACAAGTTTTATATGCTATGCATTATTTTAATATGTTATTTAATTCTTCATTCTATTACATTTAATTATTTATCTAATTATTAATTATTAATATATTACATTTCTTTATTTCACTAAATAAACAAAAAAGAAATATTCTACTTAAAAATTATTATTTAAAATAACAAGGTTAATTTATGGAGACAATTTATTTTGCCCATTAAACCATAACAATTTTCCAGCTATTGAAATTTGTTTACTTATATTTTATAAAAAGATTTAAAATAAATTTAGCAACTTATTTAGATAATAAATGCATATAAACTACATTTAAAAAACACTAAGGACATATATAAATACTTAAAATAATATACATACCTGCTAAAAATTAAAATTGAAATTTAGACAAACAAAAAAAAAAAAATAGAAAGTGACACATTTTCAAAAATATAATTTATGTATAATGAATGAATTAAAATACATTTCAATATAATAAAAAAAAAAAACTAATTATTAGTAATTTTTGACTTTTTGAAAACAAAAATAATCATACCAGAGTCTGTAAAAAAAAAAAAAAAAAAAAGTAAAATTAAATAAACTTAGAAAAATTTAAAAATATATATATATTAAACAATTTTAATAGAAAAATAAATGATAATAGTAAAACATTATTTCTACATACTTTTGTATGAGGGTCCATAAATATTTTGGAAAATATATCAGTGACTTTCTTCAATTCCATTTGGGATAAGAACCGTCCAGAACGAAAGTAGGCCTGCAAAGATTGTAGGCCTTCTTTACGATCTGACCAATGAATACTATGTAGGTTGTGAATAACTTCATTGATATCCTGTAAAATAAATTTTAAAAATAAGATTTCAAACAAAAGGAAAAAGATTGTTACAGAATTAATGTAACTTTATTACTAACTCTTTCACTCTGTGCCCAAAAGTCTTTTGGACAAAACAGTTAATATAAATAAGGTCAGGACTACTTTCCTAGGAAATTATTTAAGAGTAACTGTTTAACATATTATATATTTTGTTGTTTCAAAAATAAACTAATTTAATGCATAAAACACTAGTAAAAGAAATAACTGATAACCCAGAATGATCAAATTTTATTTTAAATGCACAAATAACTTTTGTTTCATGTAGAATTTTTTAAATATTTGAATACTCATAATGAATAATTGTTTGTTCTAATCTTAGCTATACATTATCAGTTTTCTTATTTAAAAGTTCTTTAAATTTTTGTTTACAATAAAAATATTACTTATTTTATTGATGAGTATTTAATATTTTACTTACAATAACGATGATGTGAAATGTAGCTATAAATAACAAAATTAAGGTAACAAAATATATGTTAAATTAGAACACTGAAAATATTAACAACACTACTCTTTTATTGTATACTTTACATCCACACTCCTACCAAAGGAGCTGAAAGATCTATCTGAGCAAACACTAGATGTTTCACTTTCATCAGATTGATCATCAAAAGCATTGTATCTTCTTCGAGCAGGAGCACGCTACAATTAAAAAGAAGAAGAAAAAAAAGATACTAAGTACATAAACAATTTACCAAAGAAAAAGTACATAATTAATAAAATAATTTACTTACTAGAGCATCTGCCACAGCAACTTCAGCTTCTCGACTTTGCTGTAATGTTCTTTCTGCCATTAAGGGAGTCGCAGAAGCTAAAACAATTTATAACACCATATTAAAATTTATATTATTAGATGATAAAATTTCTTAAATATTTGGAATTATAATTATAGTTTCAATAAATACATAGGTCTGCAAAATTATGGCTTTTTTTTTTTGCGTCCTTTTAGGTGCTCTTAAAATTTTTCAATACATTAATTTCAGAAACAGTAAACTTTTTCTTTTAATACATGTAAGGTTATTCCATGAAAGGATGAATATTTTTTGGGGAAGAACTCGAACAGAGGAAAGGGAGAAAAAAAAACTATTTACAAAATATCTAACAATAAGCTGTATTTTATATTACAAAGTTGTATACAATTACAGCCTGAATGAAAGTTTACATTAAAAATCATGTTCGACCGTATATTATCAAATTTTCCAACAATATTGAAGACTCAGTTATAATTAATATGGGGGGGGGGAAAGCAAAAGTCCATGATCTCTGTGAAACCATATGTAATAGAAATTTTAAACATTTATCACAAAAGTTAACATCCAAAAAAATACATAAAAACAAAAAAAAAAAAAACTTCACAGCAAACCTGAGTTATATAAAAAATATATTTTATACAGATAAGAATTTTAATATGCATTTAAATTTATTCAGAATATACTGAAATGGCCATAACGAATATAACAGAAAATAAAAGATGATTTATGAAGGTAGTTCATTCACAAATAAAAAAAATCTTACAGTAAAATTATTATGATATATATAAATGTAAATCTTTTTTAAATATATAAATGTACATAATATGTTAAACAGAAAGGAAAGATTCTTACTGGACAAAGACGGGTACTTTTCCCCTGCACCGGTCAATCTTGTTCTAGATCCACTTAATCTTCTTTCATGATCTATAATTAAATCACAATGGAAATCAGACATTAATTTGATTTGACCAGGATGTTTTTGTTAGTTGTAATCAATTTTAATAAAATTATTCATAATGTTTATGAACTTGTCAAATTTATTTCAGCTATTTTTGACATATAGTTTAAAAACACATTAGTACAGATTAAAAGTTTTTAGGCCAAAATTAATTACAATTTCACATTCAATGTCTGAACTTAATTAAAAAAAAAAATTTATTTTATTTTAATGCTTGTAGATTACACCACTTTTTAAATAATTTATTACAATAGAATTTTTTTTTTTTTAAATTAACCTTTTCAGATTCAGTGTTCATTACAATTGACATACATTTTAAAATTTAATTTTTTTTTTTTTTTTTTAATTCACTGACTGCAGAGAGTTGAAACTTGTTCCATGGACAGATAAAATATTAATCTTTTTGATATCATTGCATTTTTGGTTTGGCAATAATCAACAGATTTTTATAGTTTGCTTTCTTTGAAAATAGTGTCATGCTCCAATCTTCAAAAAGGTGAGCAATTGTTTGTTTCAGTTTATATAAATAACTCCTTCTAATGTGTCAATGATTTTTTTTTATACAATTTTTGTAAGTTAATTTAGCATTAGAAGTAGTTTTACTTTATTAATGGTTGTAATTTAGACAAAATGTGAGCTGAATCATAAAGCTCACAGCTGTCCATTTCAATGAACATTTGCCTATTTTCTAATAAAACTACTTTTATTCTTAATATTTTTACTTTAATGTGTTTATTAGCATCATGTTATGATATTTTAACAAGATAATTTTTTTTTTTTTATTCACTGCATTAAAATCAGGTTTGAAAGAGTTCAATTATAATATAACAATGAAAAAAAAAAAAAAAGAATTCTTTAAAAAGGTTATCTTACAATGAAGCAAATTATATTCATAAAAAAGCACAATGTTACCTTTTTAAACTTGAAAAAACTAAAATCTCTTCTGAATTCAGTAAAAAATGAAAAGATATTTTTTAAATAGTTAAAACATTGAAAAACAGCAATAATAATAAATAAATAAAACTGGTCAACTTCAGCATTATCCTGCTTTTATAATTACATCAAATATAAAAGAAGTACATTTCATTATAACAATTAGCATTATAAATTGATATACAGCATAAAGTGAATGATGAAATAAATTGTTAATAAATTTTTAATGATAATTAATTTGTTAATTATCACAAACTACACAATACATGAAATTAAGCTTGAATGAACGTACTACCAAAACCAGGCCTGGTTGGACTTGCGTCTCGACTCGTTGCGATTGGAATTCCTGATTTAGTACGTGTTCTGTTAGATTTACCATCTGGGGAAGAGTAGGTAGCATAGCTTAATCTTGAAGAAGGGGAATCAGGCCTACTGTTTGCTGAAAAGTCACACAATGATGGTTGATGAGGATAAAGGGAATAAAGGAATGAGGAAATTACAAGGAAATAAAGTTTACTGGAGAATGCAAAATGATTATACTTCAGTTAGGTTAATATAGTTAGAAATGATAATGAATCACTGCACTTGCAATTTACTAGTCATTCCATATATTTATAGAATATTATATCTAATATATGAAGAAAAAATAACAAAACTAATGCAATCACTAAAACATTTTATTTATTACAAGAATTGAACATATAAATTGAATTTATGCAACATTAGTTAAAATATATGATTTAACAAAGAATAAATTAAAATTATTATATGATAAAGAAAATTAAAAAATAAATAAATAAATAATCACTTAAAAATTGTTAAGTTTATAAAATTATAAAATGTAATTAAAAATAAATGATATGATAAAATAAAAAAGCTATATGAATAAATATTACTAATATGAGAAACAAGATTAATGCAAATATTGTAATTTTTACTTTTTAAAGTTATAAAAATAAGAGACACTAACAAAGAAACTTAAAATATAAAGACATAACTGAAACTTTTGAAGTACAATAGATAATTTATTAAACATATTTGAAGTTAAAAATAATAAAAAAAAAGGTGGCCTACTAATGCAATATGAATGACCAAAAAAAGGAATTGCACAAAACAAGATATCACTATAAAAATTAATACAATAACTCACCACAATGATAGCAAATACATATAAAATTGGCACTGCAATATTTTAAATAATAAAGAATATAACAAAGAATCAAGATACATTCTTAACTTTAATACAAGCTATACAAGTAAATAGAAAGGAACATTACTTACGCTGAGACTGTGATGACCCCCTAGGTCGAGATTTCATTATTCTTTCAGGTGATGTTATAGCATGGACAGACATTTCATTCCGTTTCGCTGCAGGAGTCCGAGCTATAGTAGCAAGATAATCAAACACCACATAAAAACAATTTAATTTAATTCTAATATTAAAAAGCAAAATTAAAAAAAAAATATTAACAAAATTAACTTACAATAATTCTGTTAGTGATAATGATTCTACATTGAATTCATTTCTCTAACTGTCAGATTTATAAATTGATTTTTTTCTTTAATGGCAGGAATATAATTTTTAAAACTGAAGACAATTCAACAAATTTCATTTCATTTGCAGAGATTAATTTTTTTAAGATACAAATGCAATCCTTTAAAAAAAAAAAAAAAATGCCATTTTAATAAACACAATAATGCAACCTATTTTTTTTATTCTGTATCTTCCTCACTTCCACTGCGCTTATTATTTCTATTATAAAATATTTAAGATAAGAGTAATTAAAAATCTAGCAATTTAACGTTTAAAAGCTAAAATGTGTTTACATATTATAATTTTTTTTTTTTTTTTTTTTTTTTTGTGATTATTACATTATACCTGCAACAAGCTATAGATAATGACCCATTCAAGGATGGGATAATAATATCAACATAAATTACAGAAAAAGAAACTAATTGAAGAAAATTCAAAAAAAGAAATTGAAGATAGCACTGTCTTTCCTTTATCCAACGAAGGACAATTAAATTTCACAAAGTTTTATAAATTTGATATGACTTATTCTAAACTTACTATTGAAATAAAATATTGCTATTTTAAATGATTTCTTTTTTATCTTCATGCTTTTCAGGCAAGAACAAATATACATCCACATAACACAAATCAGAATCAATTTCAATATTAATAATGTATTAACGAATCATATATTAATAAATTTAAATATGAATTTTTATGAAGGGAGACAAAATAAAAAAATCTGTTTATGCCAGGGAAAAAAAAATTGATAAATAAATGCATACAACACCATTCAATAAATGAAAATTCTTGACATTACAAATTTGATTTTAGTTTTATACTAAATATAAATTTTTAGAAAAAAAAAAAATGCCAAACAAATGAAATGAACAATAAACAAATGAAGACAGAAAGAAAGAGGGGGACATCTTTTTTTATTATTTAACTTATTAGTGGAATGCACAAAAACAATATCAATTAAAACATTTATTTTTTTGAAATAATTATTTTCCATTTAAAACAAAAATAGCACTTATTAAAGCAATTAGAGCTGCCAATGAACTATACATAAATAGCAGAAATCATTAATTTCATTGTTTACCGATTTATATTTTATTGCAAATATTTTAAGTATTTATAGTGCACATAAATGGCCAAAAATTTACAATGATTACGAATAACTGTACAAATCAAATGTGGGTTCAAATCATAGTACTTATATGCATATCACTTACAAATTACTTAATATTTAATTACAAACATAAAATTATTTGTTTATTTTGATTAATATTAAACTAAAAGTGATAAACAGGTAAACAAAGTAAGTTATTTTCAAAATTTTAAATGTTTTCTATAACATTTACCCTTTTACACAATCCATTTATTGTACACTGAGTTTTAAAAATTCAAAGAATTTATATTGCAAATATTAATTCAGCTTGAATTTTGCAATATTAATAAAAATAAAATTTTTAACCTTCAATTTACTCATAATAAATTAATATATTTTTATATAGCAAACTTTTTTTAATTGCGAATTTTTAGGCAACTCATACTACTATTTATTTTAATGAATTTTTTTTTCCTTTATTTAATATGTTAAATGAAATTAATTTTATTATACATCTTATTGCATGATCATAACTGTTTTCATTTCATAAGGGGAAAAATTTCGCCATAGCTGAGCAAAATTTGTCACCAATAAAGACTTGACTTTGAAGATGTATAAATTTTCTTCTCACAGCAATAATTTGGTAAACTTTTCATAATATTTAAATAGTCATTGAATATGTGATTCATAATAACTAAATTAATCAATATCATTGCATTCCTCAAATATTTAATTGAATGTCCTCAATTCATTTAAAAATATTATATCGATACACAGTACAATGATTAATCTTAAAATAACCTTCTGAAGAATTCATAATGAATGTATCCGGCTATTACAAGGCTTAAATAACTGAAAAACAAATTAACAAAAATAAAAATAATAATAATAAAGTTTAAACTATTTGTTTAGTAATAAAAATAATTAAAAGAGATAAACACATTCTCCTAAATAAAATGAAAATTGATAATTTAAAAATACAACAAAAAAAAAAAATCATGCAGGGACACCAGTAGCAATACATGCAAAATAATAATAATAATAACCCTCGTTCACAAAAAATATAAGGGGATAAAATCAATGAAGAACTTACGAAGAGAAGCCCCTGAACCTCTAGAGAGATTTGCAATGGTCGAATATGAAGCTCGGGCTTTGGCTCGCCTAACAGCGGACAAATCAATAGCACTAGTTGATCTCAACCGGGTGGGAATGCCTGAAGCTACAAAGAGGAAGCATCAACAATAACGAAAAAAAAAAAAAAAAAAAAAAAGAGCTCAACTAAAGAAAATAAAATATATCAAAATGGAAAATTAAAACTCATGCAAAGACAATCGTTTTTATACATGCATCCACATTTCATGCTGCAATAGAAGGAAAAAGAGAACAGGCTAAGATAGCAAAATCCACATTTCATTTTGATCTTTAGTAAGTTTATTAAGATTAAACAAAGGTGTTTGCTTAGATAAATTAATATGAAGTATTTTTTGCAGTTAGTAATATCATTTATGCATTATTTTAACCTATAAAAAATAGGTTAAGTAAGTGGATAAGCACTAGATAGGGCAGTTATAACGGATTAATTCAATTATTAGGTTACGCAGATGGAATGTCGGATTTTTAGTATGAAGGAATTTGCATATTTATAAACAATGCCAGAAGTAGTGTTGATTGTGAAAAATTAAATATCCATACATGTGAAAAGGAATCTTTTAGAATACTAGATGGCAATGTTTAAATATAGACAAACATGGATACAAGCCATATACGGATACTTGTTCTTTAAAAGTTTAAACTGGACCCCAATGTAATAAAGGCAGCCAAAAATATGAAAACAGCATTTGGAGATGATATAACAACAAAATGAATTGTACTGCAATAGTTTAAAAATTCTAACCTTGTGATATGAATTTGAAAAAGGAACCACATGGACATACAGCACAAATCATAAAAGACAATGAACAGCAAACACTACTTGAGTCTGATTAAGCTCAAGCTAATTTGAACACACTAGATCTAGTTAAAAACAGAGTTTTCATACATAGTAAAAAATGATAAAAAATGGATCTTATACAATAATTATTGCTGATCTACATAATAGCTAGCTGGTTAGACCCTGAAACAATCCTTTATCAGAAGAAGATAATGGTGGCTGTTTGGTGACGTACAGTTAGTATTATCTACACTATAGTATTATTTAATAATGCAGAGAAACACTGCACACCCAGTTTGATACAATGCATAGAAATTATGAAGAATGTGTCCTAGATTATTTGACAAAAAAGGAAGTTTTACTGCTTCATGACAACATAAGATCAAATATTTCCAGCATAACCATCTAAAAAAAAAAAAAAAAGTACATAGCTTGCCCTATAAGACTCTTTTTACATCCCCTGTATTCTTCAGACCTTCCACAAATTGATTATCACTTTTTAAAGCATTTACATTATTTTTTAGTAGAGGGAAGGCTCGTCAATGAAACAACCATTGAAAACCACTTTGATGAATTTTTGGTCCAGAGCCCTGAATTTCTATGCAAATGCTCTGGTATATAGATGAGGGAGATACAATGACTCTAATAGTGCCTATTTTAATTGGTATAAGTCAACTTTTAGAGTTATTGTTGTCTGAAGTTTATCTACAAAACACAACATTTCATTTAAAACAATATGAAGAATTATAATTTATGGTACATTATTTATATAAAAAATATACTTTTTATAAAATAGCAAATTATTTTGTTTTTATATTTCACAAATCTTTGTAGGCGATTGTTGCGTCAAGTAGCCATTTTACCATGTTTAACATTTTAAATATAGAGCCGTGATATTTGTTCTTGTTCATAATGGAGTTCTTTGTAAAACTTTTAAAAATGAAAATTTTTACTTCACAATTTCATTTTGTTCCATTTTATTTTTATGGTGGATGTTAAAAAAACGTGTGTGTGTTTCTTTAAATGTACTTTGAGTAAAAAATTAACTTTTGTTGCCAACAATGCAAAAATCTTGAGTTAGAGAAAATTTTACAGCATTGGTATCAATGATAAAAAAAAAAAAAAAAAAAAAAAAAAAATTTTCAAGAAGGTATGAAAGAGATCAGCACTTTAAAAAGCCCTGGAGAGTTACATAAAATATTTGTGAAAAACAAAACAAAACACAACATTTTTTTATTCAGCAATAATGTTAGTTTTATTTGTAATTAAGTGAATTTCAAATCCTTAATAATTATTCACACATTCTGAAAAAGACAAAGCTTTTAAAAGCAAATTTTAGAATGTTGAGAAAGAAATAGCAAAAGGATTTTCCAGGTGAGCTAATTTTGGAAATAAGTAACATTTGAACATTGAATATTTGTTTTTAGCATTATTTTATAATTTAAAATGAATTATCTACAAGAGAAATCAATTTTTAAATAATACACATTTTCTTCAATGCTGCTAAAGACAACAAGAGATTAAAAAAAAATACTCCACAAACCTGTCATTTATAATTAGATATAAAAATTAAACACATCAAAAAGTAAAATGATTTAAAAATTTGAAAGGGAATATTTAATAGAAATAACTTAATAAATTTTTTATTTATCCATTTTTATTCCATTTTCTAATATAAACTACTTGTGGAATTTATTTTTAAAACTTACAAGGATCTTGTTTTGTGATAGGTAGATTTGAAATTCCTGTTCTGCGCCCAAGTGTGCCGGTGCGACCTAAGCTGAAGTATGGAAAAAAATAAATAAATAAAAGGAATTATAATCCACAAATAGTTATAAAACCATAAAGTAAACATTTTGCTTTATTTTAACTCATGTACAAAGAAACCAGATGAGTCCCAGATTTTCATTACAATTCTTACTTAAGATTTTCTACAGATCCTGCATGATTGGAACCTGTAGTTCGATAGGGTTTGCTGCTCTGTGTTAGAGAGCTGCTACTAGAAGAGTTGCTCATGGTGAGTTCATCATGCAACATGCGTTGCTTGCTGTTGTCTAAAGAATTCAGGAGAGCATCTGCCTGGTCTCGGAAATGATCAGCAAAACTCCAATAAGCTCTGCAAACAAAATAAAAAAAATTCAACTTTCTCACAATCAAATAGCTATTTTCATTAACCCGTATATAAAGTGGTTGAAAAGCAGTGCGTAGTACTATGTTTTCTTTTATTGCTTCTTACCATATGCATTTTTTCTCTTTTAGATGAAAAACACACATTTCAATAAAACATTCAAAATGAAAAACTTAATCAAACATTTATATTATATGGATACTTTTATCATTCATCAAATTTTTATAAAGAAATTATCTTTAGTAGTTTGCTGCATTTTTTTAAATATATAGTTTCAATAACTCTCAAATTACACTATTTTTTAATATAATTTTGATTTATTAGTTGTAATACTTTTGGATCATTGAAGACAATTTAGTTATAAATAAATAAGAATGTATCACACCCTTCTCTCTAAGTACAAGAAATGGAAAATACTTTTATTTTTATTTCTGAATTGAAATATTATATAATTCACTTTTAAATTGAAAAGCTTTACAGTGTCAATGCACAACCTTGCTTGGAATGCTAATGTTTGTACTTCTATGACAACTTTCTATACTAAATAACACTATAGCATCATTAAGTTTATGGTGATTAGTGTACAAAAAAGGTACAATTTTATTAAAGGAATAATGCATCTCAAGTATGATTAGAGGATTTGTAATTTCACTTTTGTGGCAAAGCTTGAGAGTATGGTTTGATGGATTGTAAATAGTTATATTTCAATTTTCAGTTGATTATATATATATTTCTAATCAAGCTAATTTAATACAATAGCAATAAAGAGAGAACATTAGCACAAAATTTTGCTTCCATGTGTTATTTTCAGTTGAAGAGTTCATAAAGATTTTGAGAGGAACTGATAAGTCCTAAAGAATACATACCATAGATAAGTTCTAATAACATATGTTGTGCGACTTCTTATTGTATTAGTAAAAATAAGGTTTTCTGTGAGATTTTTTTTTTTCCATAATAATAACTAATAAAGAAATTTTTATAACAAAATATGAAGATATCACTAATCAACTAAGAGGTCAGAATAATAGAGATAATTTAATAAATAGATAACAAAGATTATGTAACAAATTAATAAAACTTACTTTCTAGAAAAAGCACGAGCTTCAGGATCTGCATCACTAATACCTTTTCTAATCGCATCAGTCAAAATATTAACATGTTTCTCCATTGGATGGGTTGGCCATGTGCAAAGTAATTGATCCAAAAATTCATAACAGGTTCTGAAATTTTGTTTTGCATTTATAAGCATATAATTTTATTCAATTAAAGTATGAAAGCAAAAATCCATAAAAATACTCATTAAATTTATTAATACATCATAAAAAATGTATAAAGAACCTTCTTGCATCTTACTTTTTAATTAAAATTTAAAATTTAGGGACATTATTTAAAAGCACATATAAGATAGCATGTAGCTAAATAAGTATAAATAAAATGTCTATTTATATTATTTAAAACATAATAACAATTTTATTTGGTTTTGAAGCAAATTATTTCATTATAGTAGAGTACTTTTACTTAAGAATTGTTTTGACTCTTTCAAATGAAGAAATCTTGTAAAATTTTCTCATATAAATAATAATCATTTTAATATATATTTGAAACATTTCAGATTTCTGAAAATAAATTTTTATACAAATTTCCTAAGAAAATAAGACCTCATAAAAAGAATGCTAAGAAAAACAGAGTTATACTTACTTTCGAATGTCTTTTGATTTTACAGATAAATGTGAAGTGATTATAGGTATTAACCGACTCACATGTGTATACTAAAAGAAGAAAAATATTTTTAAATGTTATATTAATGAGGGGAAATTATACAATTGAACAATTATACAATACAACAATGAAAATATATAAAATAATTACTCTTATTATAAAAACGTATGGCAACAATCCCTGCAGTGGACATGATCTTGGCACTATTAGGTATTAGATTAATAAGACATGGCAACAAGGCTTCAGAAAAATGGTCTAATTTTGAGCCTAATTGCTGAGAGAGGAACCTGAAATAAAAATTTCTTTTTTAAAATAAATAACATCAGAATAGAATGCATGACAAAAAACTATTCATGATACAAATAATATTTTTCATTTAATATTTCTAGATTACAACAGAATTTCTTTCTTTCCTTTTTTTTTTTTATTTTTACAAATAAAACCTACATATAAAGATTGTAAAGAAAAAAAAAATAGCCATTTTTTTTAACATTAAAAAAATATATATTGTTTAACTTACATCACTTTTTTTTTTTTTTAAATTTTATAAATAGTAATTTACTGAATTATTAGATACAAGTAATAAATTTTAATGGTACATAAAGAGAACAAGACCTCTTACATTGAAAGTTCATGTAATAATCTTAATGTCCCTAAGTGCCTTTTTTTTCATTCGAATATTTGCACAAAAACATCAAAGGTATTACCTCAAAAATAGCGACTATTCTATTTTTAAAATAAAAAATATTAGTTATTCCAGTACTTTTAAAAAATAAAAAAAATTGAAAACAACTTAATAAATTATAAAAATGTTATTTATACATAAAATTCAACAGAATTTATGAAAAGACAAGCAAACGCAACTTACGCAATTGTAATAGAAGCTTCTCTAACAACTTGAGAACGCAAATCTTTTACACTTGTTTGGAAGGGTTGTTCCAAAAGTCTTAAATGAGGATAAAATTCATCATAATCTTGGCCACCAGCAACAATTAAACTTCGAATCGTTTTACACTATTAAAAAAAATTTTAAAAATTCAGACTGAAATTCATAGAAATTAATGTAAATTCAACATTAAATTTGTAAAATTTTTTATCATGCAGTTTTAATAGACAAAATGCGCTAAAATGCTTTAAAAGAATGTTTTAAATTTAAAAATATTTTATTTCTAAAAATACATCAAGCATATTAATTTAAAGAGATGAGAACATCAAACAGGAGTGTTTATTCTTATTAGAATTAACTTGCATTATTCTTAGCATTAAAATATTCATTTTTTTAATTAAAAATTATTAGAAATTGTAGCATCTAGGACTGAAGCTTTATATATCTAATTAATAAAACCTTTTAAAATTAAACAAACTGATAATGCATCTTTAAAAACTCACCATTTCAACCCGTTTTTCCCAATCATTGCTAGGATCACCAAGGGTATCTTTAATTTTGGTAAGTTCAGTTTCTAGTTCCTTAGCTGAATACAGCTGAAATAAATATGAAATAATTTAATAAAATAAAAATCTGTTCATATAAGTATTTGGCAATAACCTTTTTTTATCATTAAATTAAGATTTAAAAGAATAAAATAAGTTAGTTGATTGTTATAAAACATAAAAAGTTATAAAATATAATTCTTTTTTATTCAACTTATTAACTCAAAGAATAGAATAATATAAGCAGCAAACACAGCAGCATAAAAAGAAATATGCAAAACACTTAAAAATATTTCAATATAATTATTAAATTGCTAAGTTATAGTTTTGGAAACTTACAATGTGATTTATTTATATATTTTGTAATGATTTAATTTTTATATCTATTGTTAACAATTAATAGCATTCTTATTTAGAATGCTTTATTTTCCAATTTCATGAACTGTATAATAAATAAAAATAAAACTAAATAAATTTTAAAAATCAATTCAATAATTTTTTAAAAATTTTATGCACCAGTTTGACATATTTTATAACTTAAACCAGCATTAAGAAAACTCTAATTTAGAAAATGAGGAAAACCTTACTAAATTTTTTGTATAAATAATTACAGTTAATATGGTAATTACTTTCTAGTTTAAGCATTATATATATATATATATATATATATATATATATATATATATATATATATATCATCATTCTCCATCGTTTTTTTTAACACTTTTGTGTGATGAAGCGTGCAGTTAGTTTTAATAAAAGTTTATATTACATTTTTCATTGAAACAAGTTAATTTTATTTTAACATCCTTACAAATATTATTGCTACAAGTTTAATCTTATAAACATAATAGGAATATTACTTTAAATATATATTTTTTAATTATTTAAAATTACATAATATTTTTTTCTGTCCTGGTGTTTGGAGAAAATTATAATTTTTTTTCTTATAAAAGCATTATCTGGATATAATTATTGCAACATTAAAAAAATTATCAATTTAATATGAAGTATCTGTGGTATTTAGAAGTTCCTATCATTTATAAGAAAACAATTCAATACAAGTAAAAGTACAACAAACATAGAAAATGAAAGTCATTATGATATGACACAAAATAAAACTAATATATATATATGCAATTGATCTGAGCTTCTGTTTGGTTAACTATTAAGTTTAGTTACACAACTTTTGAAAATAACTATAATTTCTAAATAGAGTCTAAACATATTGTACAGATAAAAATTACAGAAACCATATAAGAAAATGTGTAGCTGTATTTGAAAAAAGATTAAACAAACTAAATCTAATACAATCAGCTCTGTCACATTTAATAACATATTTTGAAAATATTTATGGAGGTTTTTGAAAAATACAGACTGTTATTCTAGGCACATCTTCAAATGACTTGATGAACATTTCTTCATCAGCTCCACCAGCACCACCACCTCAAGAAACAAAATATAATTTTAATTATTTACAAAATGTAAATAAGAATTTCAAATATACATGCTTGGATAATTAATATTATAATACATTTCAAAATAAGGTTAGATAACTTAAAGTAATTTTACTTCTTAATTGAATTACTATAGTCATAACAAAAAATTAGTTGAAAAAATAGACTTCTTTCCTTAACATTTCACTCTTTATGGTTTAAATTAAATTATATAATGGATCATTTAAGAATAAAATTATATACATGTTCCTTTAATGCAATATAATAGAATATTCAATATATATGTACCTTTAATGCAATACAATAGAATAGAATAAAAAATTTAAATATTGCTTCTTTTCTTTTAAGTTTAATAAAACATTTTAAGTATTCAATTTCTAATGCATAATTTAATAATAAATAATCATCTTAATTATAATTTTTCAAATTTTAAATGCATGCAACTAATCATGATTGAATTTGAAATGCAATAGATGATACACATCTCCCAGTAAAGAGACATAAAATGAAAGTCCCATAAAATGTTTTTTGTCCCATAAATCCATCCATGAAACCATGCTTAATAGATAATGCATGCAGCAAGTGAAGAGACCAGAAATAGTTTTTAAGAAAAAGTAGAAATAAAATGATATTACAAGCTTATACAAAAGTGAATTACTATGAAAAAAGTATAAAACTAGATTTTTTTTCGGCAACAAAATCCTCTTTCTATACGTGCAACAGCCAAATTTTGTGCCCAGTATTGTTTCATTGAAAATTTTTAATGTATCTGTTTTTATATAAAATCTATCCAACCAAAACATAAAATTATTAAAAAAGGAAAACCTAATATCAATTATTCTGAGGATAAAACTATTACTATTTTTATATAATTACATATTTATAAATACATAAAAAATGTACCATAAAAGCTATTCTTGAGTTTGTTTTTCATAATAATAATTCACAATGAATTTTACTACTTGACAGATTTACTGTTTTAGTAGATTTGTTCAATCAAATTTTTGTCTAAACACTTATAAACTAGAAATCGAATAACAAAATAATAAATGCTGCAAGACAATTTGCACATTTATAAAACTTTCCAGTATTTAATAAAAGTTAAAGCATTTTACCACATTTTCTGGCCACAAATTTTCTTTCATTCACCTCAATTTTTTGAAAATGGCGATTTCTTCTTATTTTTAGATTCAGATTCTTCCACAATTTTTCAATTTCTTCAATAAGAAAATTAACAATTTTACTTGGCTGATTTAGAAAATAGTTTTAAATGACTTGAAGGGGTCAATAGGTGGGTATGCAAAAGACGGATACACCATATAAACGATGGATACAACACATAAAAAAAACCTCAAGGCTAAAAGCTGATAATTTAAAAACTCTAAAACCAAATAACAGAAGAAATAATGTAGTAGTTTGTAGAATATAATAGTTCAAATTAAATGAAGAAACAGGTTTTGTATCTGATCCGAAGTATTCTGTATATTTAAGATTTAAAATTTAGCCTCTAAGGCTCAGATAAATGATATTTTTAATTTAAAAATTTTCTTTCATCACAGAAGAATTTAACATTTTTGAAACAAATAAAATTGTTAAATCTACAAATTTTTACTTGGTGAACTAGTTAACTCATATATCTTATCATAGAACTCAATCAAGTATACTTATGTTGAAATAGTTTAGTACAGCTACATTTATATCTGACATTTCAGTTCGAGTACAACTACAAAGTCTAAAATATTTTATTGTGCCTGCTACAAATATGGCCCAATTCATATTTAATACAACATAAATTGTATAACAGTCATGCACAAACATAAACCAAAACAAACACAGAGAGAAAAGACAGGAAAGAAAAGCCATTCATAACAAAACCATCCATAAAGCCACAAAAAAAAAAACAATTTTATGCAAACCTTCTACAAAAGAAACAGAAAATATAACAGTACTAGTACAAAAAATGCAAACTCAAAAGATCCTGTGGAACATGCAAAAAGTTCTTAAAGTGCACAAATGAAAAACAGAGCATAAATAAACAGAACGTGTGCAGCCACCAAAATTCAGTAAAGTGCAAGCAACAGTACAGAACTAAGCTTATAATGGCTACCTGAGGACATAGGTTTTGTTGTACTCTTCATACTTGGTTTCCTTTTGGGAGCTTGGAAAGGGTAAAAAAAATTTTTAATGCAAAAGCACAAAACATTTGACTGAAAGCATTCAGAAGTATTTTGGTAAAAAGAAACAGAATTAGAAAATGGTTTCAACAGAAAGCAACAAAATCTAAAATAACAAGTGACTTAAATATAATGTGTCAAATGAGTAGTTTGTTTTACAATAATAATAAGAAAATTGGATAGAATATCAATTCATAAGTTAAATGTTAAAAAATATAAAATTTTACTATTAACAATAAGAGTAACTACTTAAGTTACCATTTTTATATTATCATTTTAAATTAAAAATTTTTAAGCACAAAGTTACTTATGCATTTCAAATTAATACTATCTTCAATAATGAAATTTCATTTTGTATAAATATATCATTAATTTTTATTTAAATACCAATCATATTTTTTTGTATGACACAATAAATTAAAAATGTTTCAGTATCAATTAAATAACTGTCAAATACAAGAAAATGCAAATCGAATACTCACTTGTTGAGGTGGGTAGAGATTTGGAAGATAAACATTGTTCGCCTTACAGGAGAGCACTGCTGGCCCTTTTTAGAAGCAGTTTTAGTGGTAGAGGACTAAAACAGTAAATATCCATTAGTAAAATGACTTGCCATCACTAACATGAATAAAAATAGGTAACCCCCGGTATAACATAATCATTAGTTCCCTAAAAATTGCTGTATTATGTGAAACAAAAAAAATAGCAAAGAATACCTCTTTATTTTTTTCTGCAGCACCTTGATCTTTATGTTCCATTTTTCGTAAATAACCATTATTTTTTATTGCTTACTTTTCATTAAATACGAGAAAAAAGGAAAATAGTGAACATCTGCGAACATATTTAATACTCCACAAATAAAATAAATGTAAAATTTTAAAAAATTTTTAAATCTCACACTTAATATGACACAAAGCCCAACTCAGGGTACTACACCAAGGGTAGTTCTCCGGGGTATGCTATCTACTTAAGGCTTTCAAAAATCTTCAAAAGAAGAAGAAGGGTTGAAATAGTAAAAGTTTTTTTTTTAATGATTTTTTTAATCTTAAGATGAACAAAAAGCAGGTTGTGTGCGTCACGCACATCAGCCACTTTAACAATAAGCAAAGATGTTACATTGCCATTCATTGTAAGCTCACACAGAGTTCATTATTCATAATAATGTTACCGTATGATACATTTTTAAACAAAAGCTACAAAAAAAATTTTCAGACATCAAAGTGATAGCTTTCAATTTGCCATTTACAATACTAACCGAGTGGTATGTAGAATAATTATTCCTATTTGGGGGCGGGGGCGGAGGGGGGCAAGTTGTTTGAAGGAGTTGTTAAAGTCAGTTTTAGTAAAATTAATTAAAGGTAAGTTCGGGTAATTCATTTCTGTATTATTTTTTTTTTTCCTGTTACATTTTTTTACTATTATAATTGCACATACGATTATGAACTTTACCTTATACTGCACAGAATATGCATATGTGAATCAGTTGAAATTTTACAATTCTACAGATTATATATAAATATATATATTCTTCTGTATATGTAAAATGACATGACAATGGCGTTTTTAAGTTCAATGTCAAAATGTGTTTGCCACTGAACTCCTCCTAAATGGCCTGACTGACTGTGAAGAAATTTTTTTTGTGTGTTTGACGAAACATGGAGAATGTTTTTATGCTATCCCCTGTGTTGTAAGTTGTCACCAGATGGTACTGCAGTATATCAACTTTACCGTTCAACTAATAGCTATGAAAATGGGTAATAATATTTATTCGAGTATGGAAAAATAAGTTTGTGCTAGGTACTGTATTGTTACTTGCCACCAGAGGGTACTGCAACATTTCATCTTATATACCGTTCATACGATATCCATGAAAATTGGTATGCACATATATTGGAACATGGAGAATATATTAGCGATACGTAATTTTATGCAATCCCCACCCTTTTTTGTCAGTACATAGCATGCTGGATTCTGCTAGTGTATAAATATAACATTCATGACAGCTAAAAAAGGCGTTTTACACAAAGCTTACACAAGGTGCCAGCAAAAATAAGGCAGTGTCTCCATGGAATATATAGTTGAATGAAGGGTAGCGAGTAAGATACAATTAGCTTAAAAACTCTTGGCATGCCAATTATTGCTCATAAATTTCCCGAATTTCTAAAACTTAAGGAATGTCGTATTATAGATGAATTCCCACAATTTTTAAAACTACTTGAGAGTTAAATAATGCTGCAGAAAATGTTCTTTTTCAGACATTTGCTATTTTGAAAATAATATTCACTTATAATAAAATCTGAAAGAACATTAAAAATGTAAATGTCAGCGTATGTAACACGAAATGAAATCGGTCAATATGAATCTATGTTATACTGGGGTTGAAAAGCACAAATGAAATAGTAGAAACAGGAAAATACATTGAAGTATTGCAAATGTCATGCCAACAAGAAATGCAAACAAAAATAAAAGAAAGAACAGTAGCACCTATGCGATTTGTAATAAAGCAGTGAATATGAATTGTAAACGCATATTTATATAGGACTGAAAAATCGGCGACATACTTTCTGAAATTTCCATCCAAATTAATAAAAGGTGTAAAGGAATATATATAAAAATATTCTCCCTTTTAACGTTTATTTTTAAATTATAATAAATTAAAAAAAAGGTCCAAGCAGAAAATTATAGTTAACTGAAAAGAAAGCCCAACAAAAATTACCAGAATGCTTATTGTTAAAAAGTTTCATACTCTTTCAAGAGCAGGGTTTTTTTTTTTTTTTTTTTAGGAACAAAAATTTCACTTATCAGCACTGGTTTAATATAATTCTAATAATGCTAATTCTTTCACTTTTTAAAGTTAATAATATAATAATTACTTAGCAGTAACATATTTTCATGAAGGAGAAAAAAAATAATAAACATTAATTTTTATATATATATATAAAAAACACCTTTCACAATTATAACTTCCAATAATGTAATTGAACTGCAAAGATTACACAATATATTGCTTCTATAATATTTATAATAAATTTTTCTCAAATTTAAATGCAAAAATTACATCGAATTTTCAGTACATTTATGTAAAACATATTAAACTATAAAATAAAATAGTTTTATAAGAAAAATATTTTTAGGTTAGAAAATAAGTGTAACTACTATTATTTCAAATTTAAAAGAAAAAAAAAAAAAAAATCCTACAATCATTATATTTATTTAAAATAAATTTGAGAATAAATTTGTATTCGCAATAAATTCTAACGAGGTTAAATACATTAAACATTTTGATTTTAGTGATTTATTTTCAGAACATATACAGCTGTAAATTTATATAACTTATAAATAATTATTCTAAAAACATTTTTTTAGAATTTATTTAAGAATCTCCTTTAAATTATTAGTATTATGAAAATGGCATTCATTTGCAAAAGAATTAAAGTTGGAATAAATTTTAAATCGTAATTCCAACAAACAAAATAGGGGGAACAAAAAATTTCAAATTCTAAGAGTTATATTAATGAAATATCGATAAATTGGTATATAGAAAGAATGATCACGGAATTAACTAAGATCGTTTGCACAATATTTATGTTTGAAAATCTACTGAAATGAATTTTTAATTATGAATATTTAATGGATATCGTAAATTTCGAACGAAATAGATAAAACACAGAGCCTCATGCTGAACTAATGCAAAAATACTATATAAATGCATTTATAATAAAAAGCTGATTGTGAAATTTAAAACACAGTATACATCTTGTTTTTTTATATTAATAATCAAGAATTTGGCAAATCTTTTCATAATACAAATCATATAAAAAATATCGTTTGATATTTATCTAAATGCGTTTTAAACATAAATTATGAAAAGTGGTCCGTAAGACAAGCTTATTATAATAAACACAGATTGAAATGTATGAATAGCTTTAATGCACAATTTGATTATCAACTGAATTCTTTGGAAAGTATATCTGATGTTTATATGCAAATTTGATATCAGATATGCTTAGATAAATCATTTTTCCTTTGAATTAATGTACAAATTCAAGGTTATTTGATTACTTAAAAGCTTGTCTCTTATTACTGTATACAAAATGCTATATTTGCAAATAATTTTTTTAAATGAATTTAAATTTTACGCGAACAAATAACCAAACCGTATTTATTTGAAATACAAATAAAATGTGATTCATTTTTGGCTGTTTTCGATTCAAAAAAGGCCCTTTACAAACAATTCTAATTGCTTTTAAACAATGTCGTTGAAATATTCCTATATTAGAACTTTTTTTTTTAAATTTGTAACCTTGCTTCCTCCTACGCACTGAATGAGCGCCCCCTGTGGCGTTCAGGAGAAATGTCAGTAGGCCTCGTGACTCTCACCCGAGAGGAAGCTGAGAAACGTTTAATTTGTAATCTCTCATCCGCAGAGAGTTTAGTATGTCGCTCTACGGTCATTTTGCGCACACGCAGGTTAATTAGACCGGGACCTACAGTTTAACGTGGATTCCGAACCACTAACAAACATATATGCCACCGCCAGGATACGCGCCTGAGACCTGTGGTACCAAAGGCCAGAGCGCTAGTCCCTCGGCTACTCTCACCCGGAGAGGAAGGGTATTTCGCGCATCCAGCGCGTACCTGAGTATCTTTTATTGTAGGCTTAGAAGTGGAATCTGTCCACGAACCTTTAATTATATTTCTTTAAATGTGTGAAATATTGTCTGTCTTGTGTGTGATATTTGTGCGCGAGTAAATAAAGCTGTGTGTTCTCAAACGTGTCTCAAGTCTCAACCTAACCACACCCAGTTTCAATTCAGCTGCATAACCCACAACACTACAAATTTTCCTTCGGGAAAAACAGAGGAAAACTCAAAAATTTTACAGGACTTTTATTACAACATTGTAATGCGTGTTTATTTACTTTTATTCCTTTTGACAGGGGGAGCTCTGCCTTTTTTTTTTTTTTTTCTTTCTTTTTAAATGAGACAAATTTATTTGACAATGATAGCAATCTTAGCAACATCTTTAGATTAGGTAAGAACACAGCTCAAGGCATTTTCATGGTAACTTATAAATGCGTAGAATAAAATTAAAATGAATGTCAAATAATTACCGCGATTAATTTTGGTTCTCTACCAAAAATTATTTTGAGAAATAAGTGTGAGTATTTGTTTAAGTGTTTAGTATTTGATCTTTTTGCAACTCCGTAAAATGCGTTACGAATTATCGAAAACAAACATTTGATGATGATTAATATCTTGATACCTCGAATTGAATTTTTGGTTTAAGATAAAAAATAAAGGGGAAAAAAATGAAAATAAATACACGAATAATGCAGATATTTTTCTAAACTGTTGCGTTGATAAAAGTTGTATTCGTTTGTAATAAATTAGAAAACGGCGAACATATTTTTCTAATAATATTTATTTTTTTAATAAACAACATCCAGTGTTTTTCAACGTTTTAAACATTTACCAAAATTTAAAAGTCTTTAAAAATCACTGACTATCGGGCCTGGGCATGCCAAATTAAGTCATAATAGCATTTTTATTATTTTGGCAAAATAAACATTCATCAAAAAATCTAAAAGTCTTTAAAAAAATCTACTATCATTAAAGTAAAATTGACATATTAGTTAGGCCGAAAAAAGCACCGACGAGCGGCATGTGATTGCCAGATTAAATGTCATAATAGCATTAGCATTATTTTTGTAAAATAAATTATTTTAAAAATATATTAATAGCAGGTATTTTTTATTGAAAGTATTAAATTATTATTTACAGTTATTATTAATCAATTAAATAGAGAATAGATCGATAGCTAACTACAAATATTTAATCTTGTATTGCAAACGTTTTATGTCAACGATCATCATCATCAGCTTATTTTTAATAATTGCTGAATCGTCTGATGTTATAAAATGAAAAGTTTTTAAAGAATATAATGGAAGTTCTTTTTATATTAGGAAATACTGCATTTTAACTTGTAGTAAAAACTTACGACAGCATGAAAAACATTGTTATAAAAATACTTAGTATTAAAACTAAATAAAAATATAATATAACTTTGTTATTAAATATTATATGCCTCTTTTAGAATATTTCAAGGATTTTCTCTTAATTTCTTATCAGAAAATAGATGGAAAAATTCGGGTGAATTGGTTTTATGCCCTTAAAATTGTAGCAACCCTATTTCACAGACGAAAAGGCTCGTATTCTACCAGCTATTCAGTAGTACGGTAAACATTCGACTTAAACGTGTAAACGAATGAGTCCATTGCTTGTTAGGGGTGCTAATTAAATATAAATGGCTGAAAGCAATTTTGAAAGAAAAAATTATTGCGAAGAAAGAAGTTTTGTTAATGTTTTGAAGGAAAAGTTATTGTGGAATTTTTTTTTCATCTAACTTTTCCTTTAATATATGATAATATAAAAATTAAATATATATATATATATATATTTTTTATTGTATTGAAAATTCACCAGTATTGCCTCTGTTCCCTTATTGCAATGGATCAATGCAATTTTGTAAGAAAAAAATTTTAATAGTTATTGTGGAACCTTTTTCATCTAATTTTTAAATTATCATATCTTTAATATATGATAATTTAAAAATTAATCTTTTTTATTATAATTAAAATTTACCGAAATTACCTCTTTCCCTTATAACAATGGCTCAAAGTAATTTTGAAAGAAAAAAATTTTAATAGTTATTGTGGACTTTTTTTTTCATCTAATTTTTCCTTTAATGTATGATAATTTAAAATTTTAAAAACAAAAATGTTTTTCATTGTAAATAAAAAATCCACCGAAATTGCCTTTCTTCCCTTATTACAATGGATCAATGCAATTTTAATTGTTATTGTGGAATTTTTTATATATAAGTTTTCTTTTATTATTATGATAATTTAAAATTTTAAAAATTAAATTTTTTATTGTGATTAAAAAGCTGCCGAAAGTACTTCTCTTCCCTTATTGCACCGTTGAATCCGCCTTTGGCCACTTGCCAATTTTCAGCGCGACAGCTAATCGGCTAGTATTATTACAGTAAATTTTTCATCATGCGCTCCTGCGGTTTATAATTTATATGAGTGCTGTATTCACAAGCATGCCATAAAACTAGCAAAAACGTTTTATAATTTAAAGGAGCGTTTTTGATAGCATAACAATATAAAAATGTATATTATGAATTTAAGACAGTGGAAAACCAAAAAGAAAATATATGCATATAAGTACCACTGCAAAAACTACAGAGATGATATTTTTCAGACGAAATCATGATCACAAATATTTATCAATTTAATCTCCTCTATAAAACGTTTTTAATTCTTTTCTATGACTTAGTTTTAGATTTTAATTTGCACACACCGATGATGCATGATGCAGTCGTATTTGGCCTATTTTACAAAAAGTACAGCTCTATGGCATAGTGGGAGGGGGGTTATTATAATGCTTTTATTAGACTCATCGTCACGGCCTACACGTTCAGCAATCACAATTTTAATCTTATACAATATTTTTATGGCATCGACAACTGGTCCCTAATTATATCAAATTTTAATTTAAATTCTTTTAATTTAAATTTTTTACCTTACTTTTATTCATTTTTAATTTTTAGAGCACCATTTTTAAATTTTTAGAAACTATTTTTTTACCATATACTAACTACATACCATACCATATACCGTATACATACTAATATATATAGCCATTAAGCAGCCAATTAATAGTCGTAAATTTTATATATGAATTAAGATGAGGAGGTTAAGGGGTATATCCCCATTGGTACGTCAGTTACCAGAGTTGAAAGAAATGATAACAATAATAATAATAATGCATTCTTGTATATTTTCTTTCCAAAAAAATTCCATTTAATTATTATTTTTTTTTCTTCTGGCAAATAGCACTTTTTATAGAATTCAAATTTTTATGAAACTTCTGAGGGAAATGGGAAGAAATCAGATTGGACACAACGGTCTATATAACCCACACTTAGAAATTATAAGGTTTTTGGAACTTTTAATCCGCAATTATAAGCAGGACATTCAGATATTCTACATATATAGTTTTTATCGATACAATGAAAAAGCAACAACATGGAAAAGCACATGCCTATATAGGTTTTTACTCATGAGCAATGAAATAAAGCATGCTAAAAGCAAAATGCTCCTAAAAGTGTAGTACTCACCCCATCTGCATCACTGCTTTCAGAGTGCTTAATTACAACATGGAAAAATAAAGTGTATATCAGAAAAAAAAGGTTATACAGGACAGCAAAAATAATACAAGGGAAACATTGCAGGGTATAAGTTGTTAGAAGAGTGAAACGTTACTACAGCACATAAGATACAATTATGGTGCTTAAATATATTTTTAATTTGAAGGGATAAATTCATTAGCAAGAGGTACAAAAGGTAGAAAAACGGGAATAAATAAAAACTTTCAAGATAAAAATATAAATACTCAACAAGTGTACATATATAGATTTGTGTAGAACTTACAATAAACCCAATCATCAACTTAAGTATGTGGACATAGCATTCTAATTTCACGTGAATTAAATTACGAAAAGGACTTTTAAAATAAATTGCTGTCTTTTAGAAAAATATTTTAATATATTATTTTAAAAGAATATTCGCAATACACTTGTGTAAAAAAATATGCTAATACCAAAATTTTTTATAGTTTGTTTGCCTTTAATGAACTATGATTATCGCATCGTAGTTTATATTATCATACAAAAATGAGGGGAAAAAATATATTTCTTTATTTTGTTTATAATAAAGAAAAACAAATATAATTTAAACATTTAGAAAGTAACCAAACGATAAATTATACTTGTTACTATTAAAAATATTTTCATTTTTTATAAATGATTTAATTCACAAATTTAAAAATCTTATAACATGCAGTAATACTATCAAATGAATCAATTTAACATGTATGCAAATGATATCATTAAATTTTAAAAGAATTCAGCCCGTACCATGGCATGCTCCCAGTATCGCAAACCATCTCCTATTTACCTACAAAACAACGCGTTTAATTTAACTTTTAGAACATCACCTCTATTTTAAAAAATAGAAACCAAACAAAAAATAGCAGCTACTCTGGCGCCACCTGTTATCGGATACTGAAACTAAACTGTCTTATAAAACATTTCTAAACATTTAAAATTTACGTTTATTAATTTCATAAATTAAAATTGTTAAAATTTCTTGAAATTTTAATATTTATTTAAAATTATTTTCTTTAAAAGCTTTATCATTAAAATAAACGAAATTTAGTTATTCATTTCATATTTGTTGCATGAAGAAAAAGTAGAATTAAATATTTATTTTATACAAAAAAAAACATCTGTCTATAAATTATCACAATTTTCGTTCAAATATTTTTTAATGTTTTCCAGAAAGATAATAATTATTCATTTGTATTTTCCCAAAACATTTAAGTGCAATGTTTAAGAAATATTAACAAAAAATTAGGATGTTAAAAATAAAAATAAGTTATTTTATTCACCTGAGATTTAGAATCTGTCTCATCATCAGTTCTCTGACCTAAAATTAAAGAAAGAAAAAATTAATAATCAAAAACCAACAAAATTTTTTTACAAACACAAAATGAAATTATAAACTTTTCACTTAAAAAACACAATCTAGTATCATTAAATATAAATTCCGCAACATTTACTCATATGACATATATAAAAAATAACTTTATCTAAATATTTCTATTGAATTGTATCTCATTGAATGCATCACAAAACTGTTCTGCTTCAACTGCTAAAAGTATTACTAAAGAAAGAGCCCAGTTTTCCTCCTACACACATAAACATTTGAATAATTTCAGGATATCAGCCAATGCAAAACTGTTTCACGGTTTTTGTAAACACTAGCAATGAACTGTCGCCAACTAGCTTTATCAGCAGAAATGCAAATTTAAGCAAATTTTCATTTAAAAAAAAAAACTTTAATTTAAAATATAATAATTGTTTAATATAGTTTATTAGGATATATAATTCATAAGAATTATTAATAGAGCATTTTGAAGTTCAGTTATAAATTTTCTTTAGAAACTTGATTAATCAAACGTTTTTTGGGAGTTTTACCTATAAGTGAGTTAAGCTGAACTATTAGTTTTTCTATTAATTTTATCTATTAGTAATCAGTTCAGCGTTTTTTTTTTTAAATGTCAGTATACGTCATAATTTATTAATGTAATTATCATCCATAACAGTTTAGTTCGGTTTGTAGCACTACGATCATTTTGTGCACACTTTGGGTTAATTATACCGAGACCTACAATTTAATGTGGTTCCGAACCATTCACAAACATCCACGCCACCGCCAGAATTCTAATCTGAAAAGTCTGTGGTACAAGGCCAGATCGCAAGCCATTTGGTTATTAGGCCATTATAGCCTTAATAAATAAACTAGACAATCCATAGAGATTGGAAACTATGTCAGTGTAAGGCAATAATATTAAACTGAAATTTCAATTCAAAAAAATACAAATAATTTCTTTATAATGTAATTGAACCGAAAAATAAAATTTGGCTGATAGTAGTCCAAAAATGAATGGCGGCAAAACAAAAGATTGTATTATTGAAGAAATTCATTCAACATGTAGCAAAATATTCTTAAAATTCGACCCAACTAAACTTGTTACCATACATTTAACACCAGTTTTTAAAGCCCCATTCGTATAATGAGGTTCCGAAGAAAGATAATGAATGGAATAATAGCATTTGATGGAGTCTTTTTCATATACTTTGTGTAATTTTTCACCAAACTGTCATACCAACAGCAAATAATCGGCAACATGTCTTATGGGAAAAAGTACAGTTAAAACTACAAGCTAAAACGAAATATAGACTAATATAACATATTGGAGGAAGTTGATGAAAAACGGATGTCAATTTTATCTTAAAGAAATGACATGATTTTTCGAAACCATTACTGCTGCTGTCAAATAAATGCCTTCGTGCTGGCATTGAAACCATTAAACGGGACTCACAATTTCTTAATAGCAACATTATATTTAATATCATTCGTTAAGAAATCCATTCAATGATATGTATTCGTGAATGCATTCATAAAAATTTTTATGAATGCATTCACTTAAATTCGATTAACTACATTCGTTTATTTATAATCTTCGTCGAAACAAGTTATATATTTGGACATCGAAAAGTATTTAAAGTCATTTTTAGAGAAGTAACAGGCTCGGAGAAAAACAAAAAGAATCTTTTAATATTTCTTATTTTAATAATTGAAGTAACTTTAAAAAAATATTCTAATATTCCCAAAATCTATAAGAATAAAGCCTTTTTCCAATAAATCGGTAAAAACAAATGAAAATATTTATATAAGATCCATAGAAATTATAAAAAATTTTTTGTCAAGTTTTCTTTTTAAAAATATATGTTTTCAACTTTTCTATTTTATATAAACCTTTTTTTTTTTATTTCTTCTAATAATCTGGGCCAATATTGAAAAAAAAAAGCAATAATGATGGTACTACATAGATTGAAATCTATAAATAGAATTTCCAAAATAAATAAATAATATTTAATTATTATAAATATTCTAATACTTCAAAAATCTGTAAAAATAAAGACTTTTCCAATATATTGGTAAAAGCAAATAAAAATGTATACACTTTATATAAGATCCATAAAAATTCCCAAACCTTTTGCCAAAGTTTTTCTTTAAAAATATATGTTTTAAACTTTTTCTATTTTATATAAACATTTTTTTTATTTTATTTCTTCTAATAATCAGGACCAATATTTAAAAAAAAAATAATAATGGAACTACATAGATTGAAATCTATAAAGAGAATTTCCAAAAACAAAGAACAATATACAGATATAAAATATTTTAATATTCCAAAAATCTTGATAAAACATTTTCAAATAAATCGGTAAAAATAAATGAAATTTTATACGTTTTATCTAAAATTCATAAAAATTATCAAATTTTTTGCCAAAAGATTTTCTTTTAAAAATATATGTTTTATACCTTTCTATTTTATATATTTAACATTTCTTTTTTATTTTACTTTTTTTTAATAATCTGGACCAATATTTAAGAAAGTAATAATAATAGTACTACATAACTGAAATCTAATAAATAGAATTTCAAAAAACAAACACCCTAATAAAATTTCCCCATTCTTTGACAAATAGGGTGAGGGAGCATAGACGGAGGTAATTGAAGGTCAGATATTAAAGGGCATTATTTTTGCTCCTGTTTGCTATAAATCTCCACTCCCCTATTATCAGGGGAGGGAAGAAAGAAAAAAAAAAAAAAATCGATACCTTGTTAATATGATCAATGAATATAGCATAGGTCTCAACTCCCAAGCTTAAAAACTCAGTAGCCTATCGTGCGATATTATGCGTGGTGAATGTTTGAGTAAAAAATATACTAATAAATGGTAAATGGAGAAAATAGCGGGGATAATTGAAGTTGGAGGAAAGATTTATTAATAACCTTTTTAATTTTTTTCTCTATACAAATTAAAAAGAATAGCATAAAATTTAAATAAGTACTTATAAAATAACAATCATAAATAAATTAAAAAAGAATTATTATCAGTCAATCAGGAAACAGTTAAAAATTTCCTGGTATATAGGACGATTTGCCACATTGACGGAGAGACTTGGTTGCCTAGCAACCTCTATCTCCTGCTTTGTGAATGAGAGAAAGTTTCTTAAGCTTTAAGCCCATTGATTAGATAGAAAAGGTGTAAGATACATTAATTTATTTTAAAAAAATAACTTATTAATTTTTCTTTATTAATTAATAATAGAAAAATTATGTATATAATTTTTAAGTAAGGAATAAAAGTTAATAAAAAGGAAAAAATATAAAGGTAATAAAAAATAAATAGAAACAAAATGGTATGTAGGAAGAAGTACTGGAATGCACTAACGGTTTTCAGAGAATTAAGAGTTCATTTCAAAATACTTTTAGAATAACCAGCTATTTTAGAACCAAATATGATAGTACCATTGGATATACTTATTGGCGTAATCGTAATTGTTAGCGGCAATTTAAGAGCTGCATCAAAACTAAAACTAAACTTCATGTAATGATAATTAAACAATAGTTCTTTATGAATATTGTAAATCTCTAATACACAGGTATACTTGGAACACCTTTGTGGGAATTACAAGAGGATCCATAGTATGGATATTTTATATGAGGAATTATTTTCTTTGAAGATAACTTGCATTATATGTAATATAAATAACAAAATTGCAACTACTTTCAAACTCTAGTGTATGAAAATGAAGGTAATGCAACTGAAAATTTTGTTTAAAATAACAATATGCTTCAGAAGAAATTAAGATGATAATAAAATGGTCGCCAAGTAACATACTCAAAATATTTTACCTAAAATTATATTTAATAAAAACAATTTAATAACAAATAACTTTATTTCAATTTAAAAAAGAAAAAAAATATTGGACAATACAGTTTTGGATTAAAATAACAATTTTTTTTTTTTACTCGTTAAAGATAAATATGTTTCACAACTGATTCAATGTTAAGATAATATCAAGAGCGAAGTTGACACAAAATGCATTTTTTTTTTATGTCACTCAACCAATTTATTTTTCTATCTTAAAACAGTAGAATAAATAATGCAGTTTTTAAAGAACATTAACCATATTACTTTTTAAAAATCCAAAAAAGATTTACAAACCAATATCATATTTTGGGATATGTGAACGAAATTTTAAAAATCTTCGCTTATTTTTCTGAATGCCATTTCTGATGTTTCCCTTTCAATTAATAGCTGCATTAATTAATTCACGGAACCACAATTCACAAAGTAACACAGTATCTTTTGAAATATCAGTTTTTCATTCAAAATAATTTTCTGGAATTCAAGTAAACATAATTTTCTTTAAATTATTGTGTTGCCACGTGCAAATTGACATCGGATTTTGCTTTTACCACTATTGCTCAATTAATTTTTGCGGTACTTTCTTATTATTACAATTCTCGTTATGTGAAGAGTGAGCAATAGTTAAGCATGGTAAGAATACTGTTAAATATCAAAATAGGAAATGATGTCAAATTGTGAAATTTGTTCATGCGTATCTCATTTTAAAGCTATTTTATAATGCGATACTATGTAGCAGTAACCATGACAGCATGACCTACTTTCAGTGGATTATTTCAAAAATTATTCTAACACACTATACATAATACAACCGTCAGAAATATCCAATGTTGAATTAATATCATTTTCCCAATTGCATTATGAATTATTTATAATCATTTTGCCCAATTCACATTATGGCCTATGTATTTGTACCATAATGCAATTGGGAAAATTATATTAATTCAACATTGGATATTTCTGATGGTTATATTAGGTATAGTGTGTAAGAATTATTTTTGAAATAATCATCTGAAAGTAGGTCCTGTAATTTGAATTCATCATTTTCATGGAATTCTAAGAAATTCCTCTGTAGAGAGATGCATAGATCTATATTAGGTCGTTTCATGCCTAAATTACAACTATCCAATAAAATACGGGTCCCGATTTTAAAAAAAAAAAACATAATTTTGTTTTATTGGCTTTTATTTAAGACAGGCTAGATTTGTTACCAATAGGGGCAGAATGATTTAGATCAAAATGTTTAAAATTTGAAGACAACTTATAGCTAATATGAGTAAATCAATATAAATTGGTCTTCAATATTAATGAAAACTACCATTTAAACTTATTATTCACAAAGAAAACACATAAGATTTACGTAATAAAAAGATTAATAATTCGGTCGTATTTAATCCACAGCCTTCACAGTAATCACTAACCAGATATAAGAAGAGTTTCTTCATAATTACAGAAGAGACAGGTGCGAGTCTATTAAAAAAGTAAATCCAGTCAAGGCCACAGAGCAATGCAAAGAAAAATAATACATGAGCGACAGGTTTAAGACGTTCTCTTATCAAAAAAAGCTTCCAGAGTTTTAATTTTCATGAAACGTAGTCGTCAAAAGTAAAACCCTCAATCTAAAACAATAAATCAAGGTTTTGATTGTAGCTTGTGATGTTCTATATTTAGCGATTTAATTAAAAAGCAACTATAATCTTAAATAATGTATGAGTAGTGGCAAACAATCTAGAATATTTTCTTATATTCTATATGTAGTTTGTTATTTTTAATTGTACTGCAATCGCAATTAAACATAATAAAACAGCTCACTAGTTTAAAAAAATTGAAAGTTTTAGAACATTATAATGATTTGGGGACTTTTGAAAATTCGTGTCAATCATAGAACTTCCATTTCCATGAAGATTAAGATTTGGTTTCTCGCGCTACGGTCCTTTTGTGCACACTTTAGGCTAATGAGACCGGGGCCTACAGCTTAAAGTGGACACTAACAAACATCCATGCCACCGCTTGGATTTGAACCTGAAGCCTGTGGTACAAAGGGTAGGGCACTGCCCAATTGGCCACCCTGCCGCTTTCCATGAAGAAGCAGTTGAAGTTTGAAAGCAACATGGGCTCAGTTGCAAACGATCAAATACAACGAGAATTGTTTGAATTAAGTGCCTCAAATTTACAATTAGTTGATGGCTTTAGTTATTGCAGAACATTATTATTACAAAAACGATAATCTCCATAAGTAAAAGCAATAAATGACTTTTATAAGATGGGGAAAAAAAAAAAAAAATCAGGATAAATAATTTTTATTGAATTTTACCAAGTCATAAAAAAGAGATTTTTAAAAGCAATAATAACTATTTATGGCATATACTAAATATTAAATTATGTTTTGATATTTATAATGCGTTACATGTTGTTATGCAAACTATTTAACAAAAATTAACTTATATTTCTAAAGACGATAAAGCGGAATAATTGAGAATAGTCACAGAATTCTTTGTACATAACAATCGCTTAATAATTATTGTATCAAGTGGAAAGTAAAAAACGTTTTAAGTTAATAAACGAATTATCTAGGCTGAAAAGATTAATAGTCCCAAATTCCATTTCAGAGATTAAAAATTAAACCAATTTTTCCAAAAACATTTATTTAAAGCACATCTCTAATAAACTAATTGTCAGTTAAAATTTGTACATTGTAATCAGACTTAAGCAATAAGATGATCTTAAAATAGCAGCAATGAAATTCAGGATAGAGATAACCTACTTCAGGAAACCAGACATCGTAATCTAAAATTCAATCTCAATTGACTATCACTCAACATAATTAAAAGTTTCATCCCTTTTAATGAATGGCGCGACGATCTATTTGAATATTATACAATTAGCAGACAGCAAGTTAAATTAGTCGGATAACATTACATAACATGTAATGTGCTATTACGAATACAAATTTGAGAATCACTTTACAATTTAAAGATGAAAAATAATAAGATATCAAATTAAACTCATTGGCCATCTTTAAAATATTGATGTGTAGTTTCTCAAACAAATTAAACAGATATTTTGAATATTCATAAACTCATTGGTCATCTTTAAAATATTTATATAACCTTACAGTTTCTCAAAGATAATTAAACAACTGTATTTTTAATATTCATGTTTAAACCTGAACTTGAAGGAAAAAAAGGATGAAAAAAATTTCACAATTGCGGATACTTATTCTAATGAACACGTCATTTGTCTATCAGATGTGCAACCAACTATGCCCTCACGTGTTGTACTAAATTAAATTTGAGACAAACGTTTATACATGAAATCGTAATAACAATAAAAGACTTTCAATACATTTTTTTAAAAAAAAAGCACGGAAAATATTAAGATTTTTGGATATTGAGATTTTTCATTTTTGAAATGTTACAATTTTTCATAGCATTTTATTTTATACATATAATCGGTGGCAGGCCCAAAACGTGCATTAATGCATCACAAACAGTTGCTTGTGCTTATTGTAGTTTCTCAAACAAATTAAATTATTTTAAATATTCATCAACTCGAACTTGAAGGAAGAAAGGATGAAAAAATTTCTCAATTGCGGTTATTCAATAAACACGTCACTTGTCTATCAGATGTGCAACCAACTATGTCCTCACGTGTTGTACTAAATGAAATTTGAGATCAAACATTTGTAGATGAAATCGTGATAGTTACAGAAAAATAAAAAATTTTAATAAAAACAAGGAAAATATTAAAAATTTTCATAGGAAAAAATATTTGTATTTTATGATTTTATATACATAAATAAGCAGAACACGGCATACGTTGCCCTGCAAAAAATGTATTGCAGAAAATTACATATCGCGAATATATTCTCCATGTTCCAATATATGTGCATACTGATTTTGATGGATATCATTTGAACGGTCTATAAGATGAAATGCTGCAGCACCCTCTGGTGTCAAGTAACAATAAAAGTGGATAGCGTGAACCTAATTTCCATACCATACTCGAATATATATTACCAAATTTCATAGCGATTGGTTGAACGGTAATAGAAGTTGATAAACTGCAGCGAACCATCTGGTGGCGACTTACGACAAGGGGATAGCGTAAAAACATTATATAAGATATGTGACAGGCTCAAAATCCAAATCAATGTTACAAATATATTGATTTCACAAACAATTGCATGTGCTTATTTAAAAGCAAATATGTGTTTTACTTTTGTGTGCATAAGTATCCAATCATCTAATGGCTTGTTTTACCACAAATGTAGCAAAATTAATAACAAAAAGAAATAATAAATTTAATAAAACAAATAAAATAAGGGATTATTCGATTTTTAGTGAAGATTTGTTTACAGTAAGTGGCAATCGGAAATTATTATTGAAACAAATATATGGACATTTAACAGTTTAAAAAAAATTAAAATGATTGGTTTAAGCAAATCTGACATTGAATAATATTATTCTGAATATTATTCTGATAGATAAGAATAAAAATGAAAATATAAAAAGATAGAAGAAAGGTGAAAAATAAGATTAGCTAATGTATTCTAAAACGTGATGGTGAATTCATGAAATTTTATCTATTATTAAAATCATGGCCATTATTTTAAAAAAACTTTTTAATATATTTTTTTGTTAAATAACCAGTTTGAAAATGCTAGAAATCGTTGTATCATGAATTTAAAACAATTTTGATAAAGAAAAGTTTTATTGCTATAATAATAATAATAAAAACAGATCGCGGAAATGTAAATTTATTTTAGCATTTTCTTTAACAGATATAATTAAAAATAAACAGACTTAACACAAAATGCATTAACAAGTTTTTATATCAACAATATTATTGTAAAGCTAATGGCAGAAGATTTAGAGCAAAATTCTATTAAACTTATTAAAATTCTATTTTTTTTTTTACAAAAATATATATACATATATATAATTGGCTGGGATGATATACATGTTACGATAAACTTTAAAATTTAATATTAAAACAACAATTTAAACAAAGAAAAAGCATCAATAAATCATATTCTAAAAACTGAAAAAAAAAAGAAAACAGATTAAATGAAAATATATTAAAAAAATTTAGAATTCCAAGCGATTTTATAAAAAAAAAAAAAAAAAAAAAAAAAAACAAATGAAAAAAATTTAATAAAAAAGCACGTGAAAGAAATTTGGAAAAAAAAAATAATAATAATAATGTTTTTCAAACTGAATTCCAAACGATTTATAAAAAAGCACGTGAAAGTAAATTATTAATAATAATAATAATACAATAAGAAACGTTGAACGTGGTCAAGAAAACGAAAAACCCCGCATCCCAAAACAATACTCATAATTTTATGGATAAAAATATAAACACTGAAGAGATTGTCGAATAATTCCAATTGACTAAAAATGTCCGGCTAGTTATTTATGCTGCAATTTGAGTCTGCGATTGTTCGGAAGTTAATGGAGAGACGGAATATTTCCGGGATGAAATAAAAATAAAAATTTAGATGGGGAAACAACTATAATGATTGTTAATTCAAGTAACTGTCATATAAAGCCAAAAAAGCTCGATTGAATAATCTAATTTTATTTTTCTATCAGCTCGTTATACAAGATTCTTAAAATGAGCGACTCAATTGCAAATAACAACATTATTAATATTTTTTTCATACAATAAAATTTTTAAAAAATTGAATTTTGTTTTGATCAGCTTACAATGTTTTATACGTTTTCAACGAGTCACAAATTTCGAATTTGAACGATCTATAAGTAATTAATTATTTAATCGAATAATTATAATATTGAAAAATTATTATTATACAAATAATTATTTCGATTACATAGAAATTTGATTTTTAACAATTTTGAAATGCTTTTTCATTTGATACTAGAATTATTTTTCTGATTAACGATCTATTTATACTCTTAACAGTTTTAGACACTTTGAATAACATTTTTTAAATTAGTATTTTTTTTTTTTTTTTTTTTTTCTTCCTCAAAGCTAACCTTCTTTTAATATACAGAATTTAAGAAAAGAAAGAAAGGAACTGCTGAATGGTTTTGAGAATGAAATTCAATGAGACATTTATATTCAAGAATAAAACAGGGAAAACACCCTTTTCTTCGATGCTAAATACAATTATGTATTTATTGAATGTTATGTTACACAAACGGTTTTTAAAAAGAAAAATTCATTTTGTTCGTAGTACAAATGACGAAACAATTTCGTATTTTCTAAGCAAACGATTTTTTTATGATTTTTATTTTTAACTTGCCTTTGAACAAAGAACTCGTGCAAAATTAAAAACAATGCTTTACAGAACAAAAAATAATTCCTCAAGGTTAAAAATTATTACTCAATTTCATGTTGTCGTTAATCATTCCAGAAGCTGCCAAGCAACAATGTCAGCATATTATTTGTGATTACCGATGAAAACAAAACAGGAATTTCGAACAACGCTCTAATCTAGCATGTCAGAATTAATAAATAAATATTTCAGATCACTAACGAGCAATTATTTCATGCTGACACCTACATCAGCAAACACGAATATGCATGATGTATATGTTTTAAAAATTGGAAAAGGTTCATTCACAATTAATACATTTTTATTGATATTTTTACATGAAAGAGATGGAAATGATTTCGATAAATAGGTCTTGTATCTGATAAAATAAAATTGTGTCCCTCTATTCAGAATATTGTTTAAATCGATATGCGAGTTTAAACTTTATATTGTTGTTCTAAAGCAGTTGGCAATACAGAGACAGTTAATCTTTATACCATAAGCAAGGGCTGCACCGTTGTTACTCATTTAGCACTACCCAAGAGGCCCGTATAGCTTGAAGACATGCTACAGACGCGATTAACACTACCCCCACAACGCTCTGACTCTCAACATATTTGACTGGGATCTATGGTTTAAGGTGGATTTCGAACCACTACAAACATCCATGGCACCGCCGGGACTCGAACCCGAAACCTTTGACACCGAGCGCTAGCCACTCGGCCATTTTACGCTTTATAAATAATAAAGGTGCAAACAATCTTAGCGATAAAAAAAAAATATGTTGAAGTGCACTGTGGAAAGATAAATAATATTAAATACGATATTTGCGACCGTTTAAATTTTTATATGTCAATAAATAAATGTTTGTTTTGTTTACTTTATCCTATCAACGAGTTAGTTCTAACTCCCGATTTCATTAAGCAAATTGTAACAATGAGATCATAAATAGTTCTTTCTTGTTGTTGTTGTTGTTACTAATCCCCTAGTGCAAGAAAGCCTACACCAGGTCCCAAGGACCTCGTCGCAGGCTAAGGGTAATATGCAGCTTCACTTTAACGATAAACCACGAGGGATGAAGACTGACTAAACCGCAAGACGACGCTCTACGACCCTATTAGACCGGGACCTAAGGTTTTAAGTGGATTCCGAACCACTACAAGCATCCATGGCACCGCCGGACTCGAACCCGAAACCTGCGGCACCGAGCGCTAGACACTCGGCCATTCAGGCCCCAATTTATTCTTAACAGACTTAATGAATATTTTTTAGCAAGTTTCAAGGAACAATATACTGAAAGATAATGCTGGTTCTTAAAAGATAGTATTATTGGTTAAAATGGGACTCCCTAATTCTCATTTTTTGTTTGTGTTGTGTGTGTGTGAGGAATTCTGTGTTTTAGGAGATTTTTCAATTTTTTTCTGTGTTAGAGTGAAACAAGCAGTAGAAGTTCGTGTTATGTAGAGGATGTCTGTGTTTAACAAAGATATGCACTAGATATCAAAAATGTGCTTAGTAACAGAACAATCACCAAGCAATGGCTTTTTAATAAAATGCACAGAAAGGGGAAAGGAAAAAAACGTTCTAGATGAGGGATACATAAACTGTTTTTGATGCACAGGATACATAATTGCCATTAAGATGAATGTCAAGCATACACTCTCATATTATTTACAAATGCATAAATTAAAATAAAAAACTAATTAATAGTAGTACAATTAAAAAGCATGGGATAGCAATATAAATTTTACTGCATTGACTAGGAATACGATCACTATATACCCAAGGGAAAACACATGACTTTGCTATTTGGTGGCTGCTGATGAGTTACAAAATAGTTTGATAGTTATGTCGTATGATTGAAAACCATCACTTCAATCAAAAGCCAAATTTTCCAGAAAATTCCTTAAGACTAACGTTATTCATAAATCATTTCAAGAGTTAAGGGGCCCAAAGTACCATTTTCCACCAAAATGTGTAATGGAATTTCACTTGCTTAGCCCTCATTTTCGGATAACGTCACGGACCTCTAACCAGGACAACATCATGTTCACACAAGATAACAATTCAAAGCACGAATAAAACTAACAAACGATAGTTGACGCCACATATTAAAACGCACGCATTTTTTAAAACACTTTTAAATTGTAAAACAGCCTGACCAAAAAATATGCATGACCTGTCGTTTGACCTATTTAGATTTAAAACAAATGCAAGAAAGAAAAAAAAAGTGTCATTTAAAAGGGTGAGAATGAATAAATAAAAGCAAGGAAGAAGAGAAAATGCTAATGAGAGCAATGAAAATAAAGATAGTACAGATAAACATAATTCCTTTTTATCACCGCTCAATTACACAATCGGGCGAGGCAGGTTGCGTTCATTATACGGAGTTCTTCCATCATAAAACAAATTTACGAGACTATTATAAACATTTTATCTCTTTCGTGCCCTCTCTTTTCTGTGAAAGTAAAATACGGTTGGGTCTAGTGAGTTTTTTCATCCCTATCCATGGTGGGATTTTATTTAACAAGCGACCAGCTGTGAAATTATAGCAGCGTTGTCAAAAGAACTGGCCAAAACCAGGGCGAATAAATCCATAAGTAAACTCATATCTGCCAATTAACAATTTCCGAATCATGTAGTGAGTGAGCAGTATTACAGTTCTTCAAGAGGCGTTATATGTCAATAATGGAAAAATTAATTATTTACATATATACAATGTATTCCGTTTTATTACCTTTTCCAAGACGGATACGGACGTACCTGTTACGGAGTACTTATGGGGTAAATATACCCTAAAATCTCTATATAATCATAATAAAGTATACTTAGCGGAAAAACATTAATTATTTACATACATACACTGCCAATTAACAATTTCCAAATTATGCCATGAATGAGCTTTCTTACAGTTCTTCAAGAGGCATTATATGTGAATAATGTACACCTGGCGGAAAAACATTATTTATTTATATATATATATATATATATATATATATATATATATATATATATATATACACAATGTATTCCTGTTTAATACCTTTTAAAAGACGGATACGGATGTACATATTAAGGAGTACCTGGGGGTAAGTATATCCCTAAACCTCCATAATCAAAAATTATAAAAGTTATATTAATGAATTTAACATCAAATAAGTAATGGTATCAAAATAAGCTTTTAGAAATTTGGAATAAAAGATTAACAAAATGCCGCTAAAACAAAATAAATCTCGTATCCCTTTTCCAAGATATTTTCAGAATAAAAAAATTAAAAAAATAATAATTAAAAGAAAATAGCAGCCGGGTTTGATTTATTTCATTTATGCAGGAGTGGCTAACATGATCGTATTAAAAAATAAATAAATAAAGATAAAAAAAATGCTGAAATCTGCTCGGCAAATTTCAACTTATCATGTGTGAACATTCGAGAACGGATGAATAAACTCAGGAATATATCAATGCTTAATAATGCAAGAGATATAAGAAGCAATTGATTGCAATACTATAAGAAATGCCAAATTCAATAGCCACATGAATATAGCAATGTTGAATAAATCAAGAACTTCATGAATTGTTCAAGAATATCTAAAAGAATATTCAAAATAGAATTTGAAAATTCTAGTCTTAAATGAAATGGATTATTCCAAATTCTACAAGAAACATCACAAACAATACCCAAAAGAATATATCAAATTTTGAAAATTCTGGGCATAAATGAAGAAAGAAGTATTCCAAATACAATAAGAAGCACTATACAGCTCAATAGGCAAGGAAAATGCCAAAAGTGATAAATATGAAACTTCAAAAAGAAGGAATTGATCGACGTACTACGAGTACTTATAGCCATTGGAAATGCAAATGTTTAAAAAAATCCCAACCCAAAGCATGAAAAATGATTCAAAACCATACTACAAAATACTTAAATCAAAAGCCAAAATCTTCAGAAAATTCTTAAGATTAACGTTATTTATGAATATATCTAGTGGATTTACAATATTGTATAAATTAAACCGAATTTTACTAATTGAAGACAAGAAAGTCCTTTTTTATTGCCGTGGTTATTCACCTTTAATATGATGAAACCGAAACTAATTAGGTGTTATTCAGGGTGCATTAACTCTCAAATGGGTGGAAAAATAAGTAATGGATTTCAAGAAGTTTTTCAATATTAACTGCTCATATTTCATATTAAATTCCAGAAACCAAACAGCCTGACTGCCGATAGGAGATGTTATAATCTCCATGGTCTACTTGTTATTCAAAGCAGTGACTACGGAACATCGCTAGTGGAAATGGAATCCTCGTCTTACGTTACCAAGAGCACATTGTTAACTGGCTGTAATATGCAATTAATATGATTATTTATTAAATAAAAAAAATTGCAAACATATATATATGATAATGAAAATATATTTTTTTTATTTGAAAATTTTTTGAATTTTATATTAGCGGTATTTAACTATTTCTGGGAAGCAATGGGTTTACACACAATCTTTCTAAATATTTCCCGATTATATTTGTCTACATAGCTTTGTAATATTTGTCATGTTCAACATAAAATAAAAATTATATTTCTTTGTAACCAACTCCATCCAGTAATTAAAAAATATGTGGTTTATAAAGAGGCCGATTCATGCATCATTATCATCATCGTCGTCGTCGTTCATCATCAGTAAAATATGGAACACTTTTATTACTATCCTTCCTATAAATTTAAAATGCAGTAACGAAATTATTGTAAAAGCCAAGAAACTATTTGAACACCCAAATTAAGAGTAATATTTTAAATTTATTCATTTATTGCTTAATTTAATCTAGTTTACTGATAATGAATGTTGAATTCTATATTTATTTTCTTTTGCTACTTTTAATATGAGACAAATTAAATTCATCAACTATTACTATTATGGGACAGACGGAGTACATACAAATCTCAACAGATGGAATCACTCGTTTCCGAGCGAATACATGCATTTAAAAATAGTATGCATAACAGCGAATAACATGTATAAGAAATTAAGTAAAATTAAAAATGATCGGTAATTTTAAAATTTTCAACTATTAAAAAACATACTACCAGTAGAAATCATTTCTTGAAGGAATCTTTCCTAGGAATTTGAAATTCATTGCAAACCTTAAAAAACAATTTTACTCGCTTTACATAAACTCGTTCTTGATTCTTTTATTCCCTTTACTACAGATGAAGAGCTTAGACTAGTAATCAAGATTGCCTATCTGATACAAAGGGAGAAACCAAATCCCGCCAAAGAGAAGAAGAAAAAAAAAAAGTGCAGTAATATCAAAAAAGGAGTTTCTTTTCTAAGCCAAGAAACATCTCCGAGACTCAAAGCAGCTGACGGAAGATTGCGCCAATCCTTCCAGAGGTGATTAACGGTGATTGATCACCGTGATCGCATCATTCGACACCACCAAAGAAGCCATGTAAATGGGAGATTCCTTTCAGAGGAAAAAATAAGAAGAAGAAAAAAAAATCAAAGCTTAGATCCTGCGTCTCAATTGGGAGTTGGTTGGAAACAGACGTTAAGGTTGAGAGAAGATGAAGTGAAAATTGAAAAGTCAAATTGATTTATAGCGCTGGCTGTTTGATTAGCTAGTGTAAAAATGTATCAGTGTAATTTTCGGTGAAGCTTCTATCTTGCTTCATAAAAGATTCTTTTCGCAATTTATTTGAAAAGGCGGTTTCAAATTTAAGAGGGTCATTTAAATTTTCAGTGATGTATTTCGAAAAATTCCTTTATGCTTCAAATATTATTTAATTCATCACGGCCATTGAAATCTATATTTAAAACGAGACAAATGCGTAAATATTTCTTGAATTTTTTTATTTATAATTATACTATTATTATATCAAAAAATTTATTAAAATCGAATCTCTAGTGAAATACATTGTTATTGCTGACAATTTAACAAGTTTACAATAAACGGCAAAAGTAATTATTTTGAATATGAGCATTTTAAATAAACAAGTGAAAACTTCGAGGGCGGGATAGAAAAAAAACCCCGAACGTTGACATAATAAATATAACAAAAAATTTAAAAGTAGATTTTTTTTTAATTTTATTTTAAGGAGGAACTAATTTCATTTTTAACAAAAGTAATCTAAGTGTTCAAAATATTACCACATTAAAATACAATTTCAGCTGATTTTAACAAAGCAGTTTAATACAAGGGACTAGCACTCTGGCGCTCGATGCCACAGATATCGGGTTCGAATCCTGGCGGTGCCATGGCTGTTGGTAGTGGTTTGGAATCCACTTTAAGCCGTAGGTCCCGCTCTAATATGATCGTACAGGGTTGGGCAGACCCGTAAAAAAGAATTATCTACCGTTAAGAAATCTGCCTGCAGGCAGATGGCCTTGGCCTATCATGAGGGCTGTTGCGCCACTGATGATAAGTTTAATACAAATGTTAAAGAAGATCGGTAATGAATGAAAATATGTATCAGATCCCTCTATGCATGAGAGTAGACCGATCTAACAGAGGGCTCAAGTGCCACAAGGAGAATTATAAAACCTTATCAGTTATTATTACCTTTTATTACAATACATAAATGAAAACGTGGATTTAACAGAAAGGGTTTTAACCACTTTTAATATCTCATAAAATAATTCGATACTATCCGGAATATTAGCCCCACTATTAAAATTAGGATTCCATAACTTTTACTCTTATTTATACTGATATTCGTAACATTTTGTTCTCAGTGATGTAAAAACTTTTTATAGAGTATTCATAAAATTCCCTTTCATGGGATGCCCATAAACCTACTAGCAAGAACAAAAAATTATTAACGACCCGAGTTTCTTGGGAGAAAGTATCCACCCAGACTCAAATGGCCCGTGCATGCGTCTGACACAAAGGTTCAATTACACACGCAATCGATTTCGCCAGGTTCCATTGTTTGGGAAATGGCACGGGAAACGACACAACCACGATCTGCGGAAATAAGTACATCGATCAACAACCCAGGATAACAACGTGCGGCTTGTTTTCTGCCAGGCCAGCAAAATCCATTCAGAACTGGAACAATCACTCACGATGCTAGCAAATCAAGTGCCCTTGACAAAAGGTTCGTTTTTTGCTAGAAAAGGGTGGGAGAGAAGCATCAGTTCTTCAATAAAATCGCAGCAGATGAGCAACGGTCTGTGGTTCACGGAGATCAAAGATTATACAATGGATGTTTTGTCCTCCTTTTGGACGTGAGTGAATGTGATGTATTTTGTTTGGTTTGTTGTAATCATATTTTAAAATATGATAGAAGTGTTTATTAAACTTTTGTTATAATGGAATAAACAAAAAAATCCAAATGAAACACACGAACTATTTGTGAAGTAGATTTATGTACATAAATACCTAAACCTAGGGGCTAAAAAAACCCAGTTAGTTTGGATTTTTTAATTATTTAAAACTAAAAGTAAAATACTAAATCGAATCAGCTAATGCGTATGATAACACATATACATAAGTTTATGAATAATAGTGTTCTTAATGATTACGATGTTTTGGAATCTTCAAATTACATAAGAAACACTATCGGGAAGACAAACTTGTATGTCCATAACGTTGTGCATATTTTGGTATCTGAGATTAAAAGGTAGTGAAATTAAAATTAATATAGGCTTTCGTTAACTTAAAATGTTTCACGGAAAGCTTTAAGAAATTGAAACAAATTTTTATACACATATCAATCCACGAGTGCATAGAATGGAAATTTCAACTCATAAATACGTGCGAAATTTTAGAGTTATAGTGTATAAATTTTCTAGAGTTATTTCATAAAACATTTCATTTTCATACACTATGATAGTTATTTCATAACTCATTTTTCACAATCACAAAAAAATAGTCATCAATCAATAATCATAAATTCTATTACGTGCACCCTGAATCGAGTATTTAACTTCCTTTAAAAGCAAGTAATTGAAATAGAAACCGATACCTATACCATTAATCCACGTAATCACGGGATTTATTAACATTTCTTTAAGAGCGAAAGACGTGCAAACACCCCTGACTTTTCTAGCATGTGCCAAGCTGGGGAAAAAAAGAAATGGCGACTTATCGGTTTACCAAGATTGCACGTGCTTCGGCGACAGACCAACACCATTTTCTTGTTTATTCAAATCATTCCATCACAAAAGGCGAAAAACTAAACTAAACAAAAAACAGGAAACAAAAAAAGAAAGAAAAAGAAAAAAAACGGAACTTTATCTCGTATTTTATTCTTCCTCGCGTAGAATACAAGTATTCCAGAAGATTAGAACAGTTCTGACCCACATAGGATGCCGGTGGAAAACACAATTTGATGGTGGAAGGTGGCCTTTAGCTCTGATGGTATCTTTAAAAAAATTATTTTTAAAAAAAACCTGCATTTGTTCACATTTGCAAAGGAAAAGTGGAAATTCAAAATTTTCACACAGAGTAGAAAAAGATTGCGGTATTCCTTAGAAAAGTCCTAGCTGAGGTTAGAAGTCTTTTGTTGGAAGAGAACAATGAAGGGCTCTTCTGGAGTTTGACACAAAGAATGGATTGCAGTAGTGGGAGTAAAGAAATTAAAAATTCTTCCTCCTTCACGGTTTTGCTTAGTCGTGAAGAGTTATTAATCATTTAGCAAAGTAGAATGGGAAACACAAAAATGACGGATAGTAGCTGTCTTGCATATTAAAAAAGATCATCTCCCACTTTTTTATCGTTGTTTTAATTACTAAAAACAGTCACATCGTCACCTATTACAAAAACAAGCACGTTAACAATAATACAAATTAGCACATAGTTAAAAAGCAATAAATAATGCTTTAAAACATCTTAACTAATATTTGGCATTAAATTCAAAATACAGGTGAAACATTAGCGTCTAAATGGATAACTATTAGGAATTTCAAATGATGTTCTAGAATTTATTTCAAACAAAAAATAGAGAGAGAAATAAAAATGTAAATAATTTTTTTTATATAGGTTTTCAACAATCTGTAACTATAATTAAAAATAACTTATGTTGAATAAATGTCAACAGAAAATGCGATTTAATAAAACAACGATTTCTATTTGAAATTCGAGTAATGAATGATAAAAAAAGAAAGAAAATGGCACAACTGATTGAATTGATTCTATAAAAACAAAAAGTTAGGATTTTATAATTATCCCATTCAATTATTTGGAAAAAATATGCTTACTAATTTAAAATATTAGAGCAATAAGACAGCTTATTCATTACAACTTTGAGTATGTGCGTGCACGCATGGACACACACACACACGCGTATTCAATCCAAAAGTAGACTCCATTTTTTCAAAAGAAATACTTCTTGATTAATTTAGCGCTATTATCACATTAATTTATGTTGTGGTTCTGAGCTAGAAAGAGATTTGGAGATTAATGCCACATAAAGTCTCCAAAATTTATTGCCAGCACCCCTACCCCTTCATCGCCAAAAGAGAAGCTGTAAATGGCAGAAACACGACATTTACTAATGAAGCCCCTAAAATATCCTTTTCCATTTAAAGTAATTAGATTGTCATTGCGATAGCTTGCATTGTGAAGCCTTACACGCACCACCAACATTAATATCAAAATCGTCTAATTTTTTAGGGATTGTTTCCTCTCGTAATTTCATAAAAAAATATCTCACAGTAGGCGCATACATATCATACCTGGGCATCTATCATACACCTTGACACACTGCAGAAACAAAAGCGAAACGTGCACAGGATTGCTTTCCTCAAAGATATAAATCAGTAAAGATGGATTTATTGTCTCAGCCTTTAACAGACTTTCGGTGTTACGACACTAAAAGTTCTCGGAAAAGTGATTAAAGGAAGAACAATGAATGTTTCTCTCCCTAACCCTACATATATACTACTGTGCCCAAAAAAAAGTAAGACCAATTTTAAATTTTTTTTCAAAAACTCTTCATTTATTATTCCAAATTTATTTCATCGCCTTCCAAGTAATACCCACTGGACACAATGCACTTATGCCAACGTTTTTTCTAATCCTCAATGCATGCGAAAAAGTAATCGGCAGGGATGGCCTTCAAAGCGCGCGGCGATTCACGTTGAAACTCTTCAATAGACTCAAAACGGTGTCTCCGGAGTAGCTAGAAGTCTCACGGTGCTAAATCGGGTGAATAAGGTGGTTGTGGAACGATATGGGTTTAATTTTTAGAGAAAAAGTCACGAAGAATCAATGCAGTGTGAGCTGGCTCATTATCGTGATGCAAAAACCAAGAATTGTCTTTCCATAAATGTGGCCTCTTTTTTGCGAATAGCTTCACGCAAACGACGCATAACACTCAAATAATATTCCTTGTTGACAGTTTGGCCCGGCAGAAGGAATTCATAACGCACCACACCACGGTAATTGAAGAAAACAGTCAACATGGCCTTGATTTTTGAGAGACTTTGGTGTGCTCTTTTCGGTATTTCTTCACCTTGGTCACGATATTCGCACGATCGATCGGTTGTTCCGGGTCTTAAGCATAAATCCAAGTCTTATCTCCAGATATGATGCATTTCAACTTGTCCTGATAGTCAGTTTCACACACTTCAACGCGAAGATATTTTTCCCAAAAATTCAGTGTTTTCGGTACCAATCGAGATTTAACTTGAGGTCCAAAACATCTTTTTAAATGGAATTGACCGATCCTTTTGAAATTACAACATCATCAGCAAGGCCTGTAATTGTAAATCGACTGTTTGCAGGCACCAAGTCTTTAATTTTTTTGGACGTGAGCTTCGTCGGTTGAGGTGGATGGTCGATCAGAGGGCTCTTTGTCTTCAACGCGTTCTCTGCCTTCTTTGAACTGTTTATACCACTTCTAAACATTTCTTTTCTGATATAGGAATGCTCACCGAATACCTTTTGCAACATTCTATACGTTTCCTCAAACAAAATTGAATGCAAAGTTTTTGCACAATTAATTCAGACATTTCAAAAATCGCCGGAATCACTTTTCGGGTCTCACAAAGACAAGCGTAACTCAAGCACTAATGAATATTTTGACAATAAATTTCACACAGATGTCAAGGACAGTACCAAAAAAATTTGAAATTCTATATACCCGGGAAATTTAAATTGAGAATTGGTTTTAATCTTTGGTCACAGTAGTATATATTTATATACTAAACGAATGCCAGCTACTGTGCATAAATAATGGTAGACAATTCTTGATAACAAGCATTACATAGAACTTTTAAAATCTTTTTTTTTTTTTTTTAAAGGATCTAATAAGTGATTTTCCCCTCTAATTAAATACATAAATTAGGAAGCGTATAAATCAAAAAGAATAAATTTATCTTGTAAGAACATACTTATCAAAATATCTTCTAATTAAAAATTGACAAAAAGGAATAAGGAAAAAATTCCAACACAGGCCAACTTTAAAATAAAACCCAAGAATTTCCTCAACTTTGTGTAATCATTGCGGTATGCAAGTATTACAAATATAACACAAAATTAAGCTTAAGAAGACATTTTAATCTCTCATATTTAACAAGATCTTTCAGAACATGCAAATAATTTGCCAAACTTGAACTTTTAAAAATCTTTAACATTTAAATCCCAGACAAATAGCAAAACTGAGGTATTATTTATGGTTAAATAATATTTCAAGAGAAATCTAAGTAATATTTACATCTCATTACTTTAACAAAATTTAAAACTTATAAGTTTCTCTATCTCGATTTTAAAATAATTGTACGAAGAACCTTAATTTTATTCCAAGACTTCAGTAAATAAATGATAACTGGCTTTTGAAAAATAAGAAATCAATTATTTCATTTTAGTGCATGTATTTAGTTTAAGATAACAGAAAAATATTACGACTTAACTGTACCCTAAGGAATAAATAACACCATTACTGATAAATAATAAATTTACCTTAGTGGTGGTGATATATTGGGTTGGCAAGAAAGTAATTGCGGTTTACTCCATTAAGTTCACGGTAAAAACGAACATACTTTCTTGCTAATTCAATAAATCTTTGCTAAAATAATATCTTTATTACTTAGAAGGAATTCTTTGCCAACTATACTTTTTCTACTTTCAACACGATTTCAAATTTAATTATATTTTCATTTTATTTTATAATTTTATTAAAATTGTTTCTTAATTTTTATTTTATTTATCGCATCATGAAATTTTTTTACCATAAGGTTTACAACGAATTAATCTTAATATCAATCCGTATATGCCTGCGAATGCAAACAATTTCCAGAATCAATCACCATCCACTTCCGTCATTCATCGAATTCTTAAAGTGGTTTCCACCGGATATTAAAATCTCACGTCGTAGAATGTCAGCCAATCGGTTGTTTGAATGGACAGATTTGGTTTCGTTTGTCGCTATACAGTCATTTTTGCTCACTTTGGGCTAATCAGACCGGGGCTTAACAGTTTAATGTGGATTCCGAACTACTAACAAACATCCATGCCACCGCCAAGATTCGAACCTGAAGCCTGTGGTAGCAACGGCCAGAGCGCTAGCCAATTGACCGCTATGGGGTTGGAGAGTAAAAGACAGAAAATATAATGAAATTAAATACAAAAATCAACTCTTGTTTTAATTTTAATAATGAATCTCGATTTGAAAAATCATGATGCATTGAGATTATGTTTTAGTTTGAGTGTAAAGATGATCCAATTTTTAAACTTAGTAATAAGAAGAAGAAAAAAATTGATACATGTATTGAAAAACAAAGAATCTATTTAGCAGGAACTAGTAAAAACATAAGCAACTCTTAGAACTTCCTTAATAATAATCCGATTATGGTATCAACTGCATTCGATTGACGTTTAATTTTCTTTTTCTCATTTCTAAAGCTTCTTAACCATCTGAAGCCTCACTTGTTCTTGTACACACTTATAACGAAATCCCAAAAATATATTACATAAACATGTCATTTATTTGTATCTGAAATACAAATTTATTTTAAAAGGCATCTAGAAACTTACAAACAGCGATAAGATATACATGTATAATAATCGTGTTCCATATTATAATTCAACATTGTAAATTATTGTAATTACCTAATAAATAGTATGAAATGAGTTGCATAATAAATAGTGAAGTGCAGTATACTATGAATTCAAAGAATGTAGTATAGTAACGTTCTTAAAACAACAAGTATTTTAAAATTTATAAATTAATAAAGAATTTTATAAACATTAAGTGTAGCGTTGTTATTTAATAATTAAACATATCTTAAAAAGATTCCTACACTAACTCCTAAATGAATAATGACAATCTTAAATACGCAATAACCTATCGAACATTATATGCGAAGTCGTCAGAAGTTAGGAAAAGGAAAATTAAGGAAATAAATTATTTATAGCACTTATTGCAAATGAAATCAAATGAATTGCTTTTATTTTTTTTTTTATTTATTTATTATTTTTATATCTAACTCTACTTAAGAATTTTGTCTTTTTTTTTTTTTTTTTCAAACCACCAACAAACATCCATGCCACCGCCAGGATTCGAACCTGAAGCCTGTGGTACCAAAAAGCCACAGCGCTAGCCACTTGGCCATCATTCCGCTGAATTTAGAGAAAAGACTTTATTTTTTTGCCATACTCTTTCTTCGGACTAACTCCGAGATGGTGGTGAAAGGTTGATTTTCCACGCTCAATGTCGCAACAGGTCGATTTCTTCGAAGTTGCATAAATATATTTTAATTGGACAGTATAACAAAGCGTCCTACTATCGTAAACACATTTTCTTACGTGCAATTTTATCTCAGCAAGGCTTCACTCCACCATTCAAATAAATTTACGCTCTAAACCGAACTATCGCACAAAACGCCCCCATCCGGGACAACGATAATTTAAACTGTATTCCCAAGAAATGTTTTGAGAAAATTCCTACTCTCATTGCGGCGAAAACGCATCACTCGCACAGATGTCCAGCATAGGTTATCATTATCTCAAAATTTATGGCCTTTGTCAATTTTACCAGGGGAAGGGAAAGCGTTTAAGAAACACTGAACAAGAAACCAAATCCTTGGATGCTCATAATATAATTTTTTACATACAAAACAATCAATATCAAAGACTCCTTGCCTGTTATACAGGGTGATTATAATTAAAGTCCCACTTTCAAAATGCTGTAAAAAATCAGCCACTCGTCACAATGAGTTCAAATTTGAACTAAAAATACTGGAAGAAGGGGGAAACGGTACGATATCGGGGGAGTTCCACCGATTTTTTCCATCTAATGTGGCATGGCCTTGGCGTGGTGGATAGGATTTCCACTAACAGTGCCACAACTGTTGAATGACTTGGAAGTCATTTATTCCATCAAAAAACAGAGACTATCAAGCACACTGAACACTACAGTCGGTTTAATGTGCAACTCATGCTATATATAATTTACATTCAAAACTTAATTTCAAATGACATCCATGTAATCACAAACGGAAGAATTACTACTCATAAATGTAATTTTGAAATTGAAACATTTATATTGAATTTTAGACTGAAGCAAGAAAAGAACTTACAATACAAATCGTTTAATGCCCTAGTTAGGTTATCCTACATAACTTTGGGTGCATTTACACAATAATAATGATATTTAATTATATAATAATAATATAATTTAACAATTTAATTTATTCAATATTACAATATTTAAAAAAAAATTGATAACTTTATAACAACTTTATTTTCTTTTAACAATTTTCCTTTTAGAATGATATTTTTTTTTTCCAAAATTTTCGACGGTAATCAATCAAGAAAATCTCTAAAACTCCGAAAGATTCAAATTATAATTAATCATTTATTTTTAAGGATTATAAATTGTTAACTTATGCTAATTAACTATACAATACAATTTCCCTTAAAGCCTATAATTCATCAAATTAAATTTTTAAAGATTGGCATTTCTGGAAAAAAAAAATATATATATATAGCATTAATGTTACGATAAATCTAATCTTTAAATATTTAAAATATCAGATTATCACAATTTTTAAGTAATTGATATAAATCGCTATCCTGCATTTGAAATAAAAAAAACAAAACAACGCAGACTGTTTTTTAAGAACTCATTTGAATTGAAAATGATGCTCTTTACATTAAACTATAATGGATGAATCCTTTTGTATGACATTCAGATTACATATTTTAATTTATTCAATATTATGATGTTAATTTAATAAAAACGAAAAATGTTAATAATACACTCAACTTTTTATTACTGAGCACGTTAAAAAAAAAAAAAAAAAAAATTAAGCATAAAACGATTTATAGTCTAAGTTCTTTCTTACTTCAGTCTAAAATTCAATATAAATCTTTCAATATAAAATTTCAAGTGATTCAGTATATCAAGAAAAACTTAACCATCGAACAATCTTCAACTTCATTTCGTTTTGAACGAAATGAATTATTTACAACTAGATACGAAATCAGTCGCAACAAATAGAACAAAACGAAAAAAAAAAAAAAAAAAAAAAAAAAAATGCACCCAAAGTTACAGAGGATAACCAAACTAGAGCATTAAAAGATTTGTGGTCTCTCACTTCAGTCTAAAATTCAATACAAATGTTTCAATACAAAATTACAAATGATAGCTCTATCACTCAGTACATCAAGAGTAACTTTAATCATTAAACAATCAGTTAACGCGTTTTCAACGAAATAAATTATTTACAACTAGAAACTAAATCAGTCGCAACAAAATGAAACAAAAAACAACCGAAGAAAAGTCAAAAACCCGGTCATATGCCCCGATTCTCCAAGACGCACTCGAGCCGAAAGCCAACAAAGGACTACTCTTCCCTGGTTCGGCAAACAAAATCGAATGCGGAAATTCCACGGGGGTGCCTGAGCGAACGAAAGGGTTGAAAGCAGCAAGATTTCGAACAATGTAGGACGACCGAAAAGAGTTTTTCGTGTTTGCCAACGCAAACCGGAACTTTCTCCCTTGATGGCAAAGTTTGAGTGAATTAATTTCAATTAAGTTGCATTATTTCTCTTTAACGAAATGATGTTTTCCACAGTAGGATAAACAATTTCATGCACCAGTGTTTCTCTGCTTGAATAAGGAACTGTTTGCTAGTTCGATACGAATAATTAATTGAAATTTTAAAAGAAAATACAGCAAGTAATCTTACATTTATAGTATGTTCTGGACCAAAGAGTAAATTAAAAACAATGTTTAAATGAAAATCGTTGCTTTTATGACAAACTTTAAAAGCTAATATAAAGATCAGATTCATTAAATTAATTTTTTACAATGTAAAACTTAAAACATTAGCGTTACATTATTAAATGTTTAAATAGCATTATTATATTATATTATTTTGCTTTCCTATCATTTAAAACATTCTTTTCGAATTCATTGAAATGCGAATATGTCGATTCATACAGAGGGGTCGCATACAGCAGGGGTGGCCAACCCAAATAATCTTGCGGGCCGCTTTTGAAATGCATCATCATAACTCCGCAGGTCGCATATAAAATTGTGTATCCCATATTAGATTTAGACCCACTATAGACATTTTTTTGGAGTGAAAAATTATTATTTATTATTATAGTTTACTATTATTCTTACATGTAAACATTGATAATATAATAATAATGAAAAAAAAAAATTGTAAAGAAATATATAACACTAAAAATGAAATATAAAAAAAAATCATTACAAAATATTTATTTTAGTAGTGCGATATTTGTTTCTCCATTCTTTCACTTTGCTTTTGAATATCGTAATTGGTGTTGTAGGTTAGCGTCCTCCATGTCCACCCCTGTGCTAGACCAATGAGTAAATCAAAAACGATGTTTAAATAAAAAATTAAAAAAATCATCGCTTTATGACAAACTTGTATTTATCTACTGTACCATTAGTAAGTTCCAAGTTCACATCTTTCTCAACATCCTGAAGCAAAATGCAAGCAATTTAGGAATTTTAAGACATTTAAACTGTATCTGGATAATAATCCGAAGTATACTGTTGGCATTTACATATTATGGATCTCCTATTATTAACCTGGTATTATTAAGATCTCTGCTCATTGAAAATTTTTGAGATTACTTACAGCAAAGAATCAATGAGCATCAGATTTATAACAAACAAAACTTAAGAAAGCAATGAAGAATGGCCAAACTAACACATTATTTTGTAAAAGTTTTTTTTTAAATCTTTTATCAATTGCAAGAAGTCATAAAATAAAGAGAAATGATGATCCAACACGATATTCACTTATCTGTTTTATAATTATTTACAATTTGCAAGACAGTGTCCCAATACTTTTTTTCACAACATCATTTGATTTAATATCTTTTACTTTTAACTATAATTATATCGTAAAATGTATTATAATTACCATGAAATTCATTTATCAAAGTGAAATATACTTCATTTGACTCCTTTTATTTGTATATACCATTCCCATATTAAAATGAAATTCTGTAAAATTGCATTGTGTCCAATACTTTTTTGATATACAGTATATATTGCACGCGCACGTATACATGTGTGTGTGCGTGTGTATGAAAATCAGAGGGAGTAACATTCACTAAAAAACATAGTTTAAGCCATGCCAAACAAATAAAATTGAAACTTTCTTTATGCATATTTACTTCCAGCGGAAAATTCACTACATCAAAAACCAATCGATACAAGTAACCAAAGCTGTGACAATAAAAACACAAAAAGAAAAGAAAAAAAGATTGATCCAAATAATCCCTTAAAGAACCAGGAATACGTAACAAACACAATTTGAAAGGTTGGAATTTAATCAAAGTCCAAAGGGGGACACGCCTAAGGCAATTCATTCCTCCGCACAATGCTATCTTTCCTACCGTGGGTGGAGAGAGAGATGCCTCCTTTCCCTCATTTTGCAGGGGCTTCAGAAAAGATAAAAATAGCCAATAAAAATGAAAAAGTGCGACTGAAAAAAAAAAAAAAAAAAAAGTAAAAGGAAACAGGAAAAATAAAAAGGAAAGTTATATCCCTCCCCAAAACCTGGATGTTATCCAAGAGCTGGCGTATCAGAGTATTGATCCAGACTGCCTTGGCATTGGCCTTCAAACCCCCTAACATACCTAGGAGATGGGTGAACTTTTAAAGCAATGCGGTTAAGGGGGCAGCTAGTTGTAAAATAAGAGTTTCATGGAAACAATTATTTTTATTGGAATACTAAACCTTGTCGTCCATATATAAATTTTTGTTTAAATAACTGATTGTTTATCGAAATTGTGCATTAGATTAAAATACTCTGTTTTAAATCTTAATTAAAATTGAATTGTAAACGTTGTAACGTTAAATTGTAACGTTGAATTTCAAAATAAATGACGTACTACTCGTAAAATTTTTTTTTTTTTTTTAATGGTAAATACCATAGATTGTATATTATTCACTAACTTTCTTATTTAACAATTATCATTAGAATTACTACATGTTTAAAGCCGCCTTCACACCAAGGCGTGAAGCGTTGACCAATCACAAACCTCAGGCGTTGAATTTTTCAGCTTTCGATTGGAGGACGCTTTACGTCTTGCCACTTAATGCCTCGATGTGAATGTGGCTTTACGTCCGAAATATCTTATTTCAAATGAGAAGCTAAAGGTGAGAAACCTCTAGTTTACACTAATGGATATTCTAAACAGACTTTTTCATGAAAATTTTGGAAATAAGTGATAGTTTGATGAAGATTATTTCAGATAAATATTTGAACTAACCTTAGCGCCAAGTAATTTGATTTTTGATTTTTTTAACTAGAAAAATAATGCGCACACATATTCTATCTACTCGTAATATAATTCCAATTTCTAACAATTTTCCCGTTCTATCAGATAATTAATGAAAAATATAAATCCAAGATAAAAAGTAAATAAGTATACCAAAAAAATTCGTATTAATTAAAAACATTGCATAATAGTAAAGGATTTAAAAAATAAACTTCTATTTCACAACGGAGAGAAAATAATTTTAAGTTTTATTATTGACATTTTGTTAAAAAAATTTTATACAAGCTGATAAAAATAAAAGCCGAGATTTGAAATATTCCTTTAAAATTTCAATGCCTGCAATTTTGTTACTATCTCCGGAAAAACACGAAATTTATAATAATGTAAACAACAAATAAAACAATCTATTTATATTCAAACTAAAGACAGAATCATCGCAGACAGAGCATTTACTTTTTATCAGATCTCTGTGTTGATATTAGACAGTTTAAGCCATAGACACTTCAGAATAGAAAGAAGAGTTAATTTATAATGCCCAATTGTGAGACTTCACTGATAAGATTGACTCCTGATAGAGGTAAAGTGTGGATGATAAAGTTTAAAAGCTCAATATTTGCAAACACGAAATATTAAGATAACAAGCAGGTTTAGAGCTTTTAAATATATAGCTCAAAGAACTGTGTATTTTTAATATGGATTCCTTAAACCTTTTTTTTTTTTAGTGGACGCCATATCGTTTCATACAATAATAAAGGAAAACTCGATTTCTTTTTAATAATTAGTAATTTGACTTTAACACGCTGAAATAAACAGTTTGAATGTTTGAGCTTCAATCAAATGATCTAAGGAAGACAAAAAATGTTCTGAAAAATGAATGAAAAATGAACAACATAATAATTAGAATATTCATCATATTGAACTATTATTTGCAGAACTACTATTTACAGAATAACGAAGAAACTCACTAATTTCAAACACACTTAAATCCTTATTCTAAATAATAAAAGTAGTAATTACATTCAAAAGATCGAATTAGACAGAATTATGTTATAAAAAATATAAAAAATGTGATTTTATATTTAAATTTGTTCATTAGTTTAATTTATTACAATAACTTTTCTTATAATATATATATATATATATACACTATGTGGAAGAAAGTGACGGGACACGACACTATAACGACATAAACCCATATTTACTAAAATTAATAGGAGGTAGAGCCTCCTTTGGCTGCGATCACAGCTGCAACCCTTCTGGGCATGCTTTCCACTAAATTAGCCATAGTGGCAAGAGGAATTTCCTTCCAAATGTTTAACAGGAAGTTCCATAGTTTAAGCTTGCTTTTGGGGAGTGGGGTGCAGGCCCTCAACCGACGGTCCAATTCGTCCCAGAGATGTTCAATTGGGTTAAGATCAGGGCTCTGCGCCGGCCACTCCATGCGTTTAACGTTGTTGTTCACATACCAATCAAGAGTCCTCCTTGCAACATGAATTGCATTGTCTTAATACCAGCAATCATCCATACCGTACGTTGCCCACAAGGTAGGAAGGACATGATTGTCGAGAATATCACAGTATCTATCGACATTCATCGCACCATCAACCTTCACCAGTGGGCCAGCCCCATACCAGGAGAAACAGGCCCATACCATCAATCCTCCTCCACCAAACTTTACAGTTGGGACGACACACTCGGGCAAAAGGCGTTCTCCTGGTAAACGCCATACCCAAAGACGTCCATCGAAACGGAAAAGGGTAAATCGTGACTCGTCATTCCAAAGGACGCGTTTCCAGTCATCCAGAGTCCAAGTACGGTGGTCTTAGGCCCATCGAAGGAGCGCTTTCTTGTTGGTTTTCGTAATCAAAGGCTTATGGGCCGCCGAACGCCCAGTGTAACCTAACTTATGTGCCTCGATACGAAGAGTCTTGGTCGAAACGGCCACACCTGTGGCTTGTCTAAATTCATTAGCGATGTTATTCATGGATGTTTGACAGTTACTTCGAATCTCCTGCCGAGCACCCGCCGGTCCCTGCTGGTGAGAACTGTAGGTCGTCCACTTCGGGGGTTTGTTCCGACAGTGTCCCACAGTCTTGTAGCGACACACAACACGTGCTACAGTTGATTTTGAGCAGTTACGGAGACTGGATATCTCCCTAATTGACACCTTGGCAAGATGCAATCCAACCAACACACCTTTCTCGAACTCAGACAACTCTTCCCGTGGCGGCATCTTGACAAAAAACAACTCTAGTCGACTCCACAGAGTATTTATAGGATATGGCTGACACGTGATACCTATTATTGCGCATGTGCTAGCTGTATTGTCGACTTTTCTACTTTTTTTCCCGTCACTTTCTTCCAGATAGTGTGTATATATATATATATATATAAATTTCGATGAGATTTGATGAGATTTTTTTGGATAGTTAATTATTTAGTAGATAGTATAATTACTAAGTTGGTAAAGTAGTGATATTTATATAAAAGGACAATGATATAGCGATATTTCCCATATAATTTATTGATCTATTTCGTAAGGAAAAAAAAATTAGTTCGTTAATAGAAAAAAATTTCCAAAATATATTTCGGCTATTCGAATATAACTCGAATAATATTTAGAATACAACAGCAAAACTCAAATTGAGCACATCTTTAATTATAATTTTTTTTTTCTTTTCTTTTTTTCTAATGCAGCTAGCAAACACTTGGACAGTTGTCTTTGATGCCTTAAGGCAAGTGCTGTACTGACATTACTCACTTAGCACTACCCCGGAGATGAGTGTAGCTTGAAGATAAGCTATGGACGCGGAGTAACAATACCTCCGCAACGTTCTACGATCCTGTTAGAGCGGGACCTACGGTTTAAAGTGGATTCCGAACCACTACAAACATCCATGGAGCACCGCCGGGACTCGAACCCGAAACCTGTAGTACCGAGCGCTAGCCACTCGGCCATGCAGGGCTTCTTTAATAATAAGAAGAAATACAAAATTAATATCGTATGTGGCAGAAATTTTCAATTCGTTAATAGAAAAAAATACGACGCAAAAAACACGAATAGCATTTAGAACACAACAGCAAAACTCAAACTGCAAATTAAACACATCTTTAATTATAATAATAAATACAAAATTAATATCGCATGTGGCAGAAATTTTCAATTTCGACAGGAGCCAGATACAAATTACCAAAATAACAAGAACTAATCACGCAAGTGACAGTGATTTACATTAACACGAAATAAAATCCAGCCAGCTATGGTGTTGTAAGCAATATGTCATAACAGTCATTCCCATCCATTCTCATGGCGTGGAAATTTCGTTGGAAAAGCATAACCAAAAAATAAATAAACCAGTTACTTTCGTTACAAGAATAAAAGAGAGTGATAACAATCAACCGGTTTATTTTTAAAGAAACTTGACAACACGCAACTTCTGCTGTCATGAATTTTCTGTCTAATCAAAGCGTCAGCACGAACTACACGGCACATTTTTTTTTTACACGATTTGTGAGATTGAAAACGAATCCCGTGCAGAGTTCTGAATGTGAAGAAATTCAAGCAAGGTCAATCTTTCAGCATACGATGGAATACAATCGATGGCAGACTGACTTAATAACCCTTCCCATTTAACTAGGCACTGGGACGGTTTATTTATTGATTTTCTAAAATCGTTTCCCTTTCGTGGCCATTAACTTGAAAGTTCATCTAGATATATATATATTTTTTTTTATAATTACATCGAGGGCTGGGTCGTATTAACCATGTCCCTGCGTGCAGCCCAATACAAACTACCTTTGAAGAAGGCATATCGTGTGGGCTGCACGGACGAACGCTGTTACTCATTTAGCACTACCCAGGGGGCACGTGTAACTTGAAGATATGCTACGGACGCGAGTAACACAACGCTCTACAATCAAATGAGACTGGGACTCACGGCTTAAAGTGGATTCCGAAGTACTACAAACATCCATGGCACAGGCGGGACTCGAGCCCGAAACTTGATATAACATAAAATGCAACAGATAAACCCATTTAGATATAATATGAAATGTAACAGATTTTCTTAAGCTGCACCTTAAAGAGAGTTAAACAGTGGAAAAAAAAGGGGGTGGGTGACAAATTCCAACACAAGACGCATCATTTTATATCATCACTATATATTGATAAAAATCTAATGAACATAAAAAATAATGTTTCCCCGATAAGCCGCTTCTTTCCATGAACATTCATTTCTTTGACGAAAGTACTTTCATTACGAGTATATCACCGCAGAGTGTCAACACTGCTTACTGTAGATGACGAATAACTTCAAGAACATCTTAATAATAAAAGCAGATATATATTCGTGTTAAGCTGCATCTAGGCCCAAGAGTAAACAGACTGCGCCATGCACAGTAAAACAGCCATCGCAAATCTTAATACAAATCTAATGCATGTTCTATCAGAAAATAAACTCAAACAAGAAAGATGTAGCACTTTATATGATCATTACAAATTTAAACAAATCTAATGTACGTAAAGAAATATAATTTCTCTAAGGAACATGAATAGGCGAAAAATTCTTCTTTCCATAGTCGATTTCTTTTTCCACTTTAAAGGATTTTCGCGATAGCCAAATGACAGCCATTATGTGCTAACAGCACTAGATTTTTGTATGTCTTTATCAGGATCAAACCACATCGGATCTGATAGCATTTAAATGAGCAGCAAAACACTAACTCAAACAACCCACCGAGAGCGAAACAAATTGCCAAAGTGTAATCAATCTGCCATTTTAAGTGTGACCAGATAGGGGAAATGTAATAACTATGGTATTTTAGCATTCTGATATAGTACAGTGTTTAACTGATTATAGTAATATCAATGAAACATAACTTCTAAATGTTAAGCAAAATAAAGAATTATATTACTTGCAATCAAGTGAAGTCATTTAGTGCTTTGGTCTCAAAAATATAAATGCTTATTATGGAAAATGCCATACATCTAGAATTCCAGGAACTTTTACAATTTCTAGAACTCTTTGAACTTTCATCACTTGAACTGTAACCGTACTTCATGTATGAACTTTTCCCCCCGCACTTCATTGTTGGTAGTTACGGGTTTTGTGTCCGTATTTATAATATTATTTTATGTGTCATATCGTCATTATAATGTGCCCAATAAATAGAAGTATTAAGGAAATATTTCAATTGACTGACTACATACATCCCAACCTTTTGGATCTCATATACATTTCGTTGGAGAGAAAGAAATTTTCTACTTTAGCGGATTGTTTGGTGAGGTATAACTTATAAAAAAAGATTTGAAAAAGTAGAAAAGATTAAAGGGATGACAATATTTTGAGTGAAAAAAAATCTATCTCTACAAATACAAATGAAATAAAAAAATGATCCCCATTAAAACAAGGTACATAGCATAAAGAGTTTTCAATAATATATAAAGTAAAACAATCACGGTATTAAAAAGAAAACAAAAATTGAACTTTTAGTATAAAACTTCAGACACATTATCTGAGTTAACGCATACACTTTCTCAAATAACAAGAATAGTCCTACGTGATGCCGAGCTTTTCCAAAAAGCCCACATTAAATGGAGAAATAATTCTCATCCTGGTCACACGACACCAATAGAAAAACAACTGCGGACGAATCAGACAGAAATACTGTGTACGATTGGTATGGGCATGAGTCAGAATATGGATGAGAGGGGAGAGCCTTTATCGGCGAGAACACGGCACCCTTCAGGAAGAAAGGATACACCGACACTCCGCCGTCATGCATGAGTTATACGCAGCACGTGTGAGGGACGGGGACAAATCACATATCAATGGTACGTCACATACTTGCAAATTCACCCCTTACGTCTACCTATAAGTAACGCAACAAACCTTCACGATAATCATTAACATAGCTTAAAAGTTATAAAATTTTTGTTGGTAAGATATCTTCTTAGATGCATGTTCTAATCTTTCAGAACATTATAACGTCAGCATATGCATGCGGTTAATTTCTTCAAATTACATACTAAATTTCAAATATGTTGGTCAAAGCAAAATTATCGACGTATTGAACGATCATATATTTTTAATTTACTCACATTTTCCAAAATAATAACAGTTTGAAAAAAATCAGAATTCTTTTGTCCTTTGTTATCCACAATTGTGGAAAGGTTTTTAGCCTTTAGATAATATATTTGAATACATGAGTTGTGAGAGCAGCTATCGAACGTTCTCCAAACCACAGAGTAGTAAGAAAATAAAGCATACAAGTAGCTCATAGGAAAAAAAAACACAGGAGCATATGAGTACCCAGTTTGCAGTCAGCATACTCGTCACCGGACGGGAGTATAGTACTTCAGCAAAAGACTTGGCCATTTTCCCATTCATTTGTATGGGATTGGTCGCTTTGTTTACTTGTGTTACACTAAAAAAAAGAGGCTAAATACGGCTCTGTTTATGACTCAGTCAAGAAATTGGTGTTGCCCTATTCATTTTACATATATGTAGGAATTTATTTAATCTGTTATATCCAATGAATATAGGGTGCTTTAAAAGCAATTTAATTGAGTATATGCAATTCATATCGGATATGGACAATTTTTTATTTTGCTAAATAGCTATAATACTCATTTGATAAGAGAAAAGAGTAAGTTTAACCATTTTAATATTAGTTTAAAGCGTGTATTTCAGTATCTTTAACATATGCTATGTTAAATTAGCGATTTTTTTCCGATACTATTTAATTGCTGGTGAGAAGGAGTGTGTGTGCTTGGAAGGGGGGGGGGCTACGATACAACGGCATTCAAACTAAATATTTCATTTTTAAAAACTACATACATCTACATTTGATTATCATAAATTTCGAAAAATTTGTCGTTTGTATTCAATCACTAAATAAAATTGCTTTCTGTATTTTGCACATTTTTACGGGAATTATATTTATTATGTTGGTTAATATTATTATTAATCGTATTTGTTTGTTTCTTAATTTTTGTGGCATTTGTGAATTTTTTTGATATATAACTGAATGATAAATATATGCATATTAATAGAAAAACTTATATAATAGCCTCTTTGAGTAAAATGATAGTGATTTGATAGTAAATTTTTCTTTTTACTCCGCATGAATAAAGGTGTCAAGTGAAGATGCATCGCCAACTTAAGTATGAAAGAAACGGAAGAATTTGGCTTCAAACATTCTGTTCTTTTCTGAATATGGGAATAATCTGTATAATTTGTATAAAGTACTTTTGATTTTTACAATGTACTTAAATGCTGAAAACCGAAATTATATTCTTGTCACCCTAATATTACATGTTCTAAACTAGTTTGTTTCAGTAAGTATAGTATAGTAAATATTTGCCAGCTTTAGAGGGAAAAAAAGTTTTCGCTCTGGCTAATATTGGCATTTGGTCCCACATCTGAAGACAAATGACTTTTCAGAGGATGACGACCGGGAGCTCGTTCGTCAGGGTAGATAAGAGATTTGTTTTTCGCATTCCAACTGCAACGCCCGACATAAACTAACATTCGGGCGAATATTTTAAATGATCGTGGCCTTTGCTACTACACTCATTATCTGCAAATCCTACTGTTTGATCTTAACGGGTTTTCTCTTTCAGCATACGCCCTCACTACCACAAGCCTACACAACCACACACATGAGGTCGATTTTAATATAGCTAAATTTTCGTCAATAAAAATATAAATAAATAAAATATAAACTCTTAACAAAAAAAATAATAATAATAATAATAATAAGTTACTCTTAATATTTAAATGGGTTTTTTTTTTAATAGGAGATGAGTGTTATTTAAAGAGCGATTTTCAAATAGAAAACAATTTCAATTTATCACCGGTTTTTTATTGTGTTTATGAGATACAAATTCATTCCTTTCTTTTCTTTACTTCAATTATTTTGTTACTTCTCTTATTTTTAAGACGCATTTAATGATTTTATATATAAAAATAAAAACTGTTTTCCTGGTTAAAATATCGAATTAAAATAAAATTCATGGTTTTAGAATATACCAACATTTGAAAATTTTGAGAAAGAAAACATGAAAATTCACTATTCAATACAAAAAATCAGTTCAGAATTCCGACTTAATTTCCATACATACAAATTGTTACTTTGCTTGCCATTTTTCCAATTCAGATAATGACTTTCTATCGGATTTCCTCTGCCTCTTTTATAGACTTTTTTTTTTTTTTGCTTTTTAGTGCTGTTTTTACACAGAGTGAAAATGCATTTATTCTTTTGTTCACTTTATAATGCTCTTTTATAAGATCGATAGGAAATTTTTTTCAAATTACATTGAATCCAATTCTTCCATCTTAGAAAATCCGTATGAGTTCACTAAATGGTCTTGTTACCAAGCAAGGTTTACACAATATTGAAAAATTGAATTTGTACACTTAAGTGATCGTAATAAGATCGTAGAGCGTTGTCTTGAGGTTTAGCCAGTCTTCAGCCCACGTGGTTTCTCGTTAAAAGTGAAGCTGCATATTAGCCATGGACATCGCTTGAGACGGGGTCCTTTGTACCTGGCGTAGGTTTTCCTGCAGCAGGGGTATTAGTCACAACACAACAAAGAAATGCACTTTGATGTATGAAATATTTTATTATACTATACATTAAATTATTCATATAAACGCAGAATGTTCACCCGCGATAAAATTTTTGTATATTAAGAAAAGCAATAATTCGTCAACTGCACAACAGGCGTAAAACAATAAGTTTTAAATCGATCACATGTTGTTTTCTACGAATACAAGGAAGACTTTCCTTTATAACAGTTATAAATGAACCAAAATTCCCATATTAAACACAAATATAAAAGTGGAAAGAATGTGATGGAAATAATTTAAGTAATACAATCTTAAGTCACTGTCACTACGTGATAATATTATGTACTTGAAAAAAAAAAAAAAAATGTTGAAAGTTGAGTAGCAAAATGAAGAAGCGAGGGTGTCACGCACCACAAAAGCAAACAACCGGAAATGTTTGCATAGCAAATATGCAAACACCCCCGAGGCGTATCACGGTGTGCAAGAACTCCAAAAAAAAACAAAAATTCATTACTCTCACTTCAAGACACACTGCCCTACCTCTCACCAAGTCCCAAGAGGTGTTGTCCTCTCGCATGCCATCACATCACAGACCGTCTTGTTGCATAGGTTCTGTCATATCTCCAAGAAGAGGGGAAACGATGAAATGCGTCGGTATGCTTAGGAGAGGAGGTTTTGAAAGCACTTTATGCGAGATCAATACTGGGTGGTTTGGGATCACTGGTCCATCAAAACTATCGATTTTGCAATGAAGCGTGCTTTGATAAGTCAAAAGAAAAGAAAGAAAGCATTGTAAAAGACTGATAGTCTGGATGAAAAAATTTCTGGTAAGGAAAGTATAGACTGACAACAAATCTATAAGGTATGACTGACAACAAACAAAATAACAAAAACCAAGTTTATGAAAAACAAGTAATATATATAAAAATAAAAAATAAAAAATGTAAGTCAATTCCTACTTTTTTTTTTTTTTTCACTCTATTGCAGAAAGTCCTTTATAAATAATTTTCATTCATTTTTTTATGTTTATCTGGCGTTTTTTCTATTGGTAGATACAAGCAACTTAAATCTAAAAAAAAAAAATTAATTAATTAAATTTAATTGCTGAATTAATATTTGAAAAAAAACTGTATTAACATCCGGTATCATCCACTACAAGTTCTAAAAAAATGTATTGAGTGGATGTAAAAAGTGTAATTGAGTGGCCGAATAAAAATCATTTTATGAACGATTGAAAATTTGAACAAGATATATATATAGGGAGAGTGTGAGCTAATAGAAGGAATTGAAAAAAAGAAATTCATTACTCTCACTTCACGACACACTGCCCTTCCTCTCACTGAGTCCCAATAGGTGTTGTCCCCCTCACATACCATTATATCACAAAAATGACTTCCTGCATCGTTTCTATCATATCTCCAAGAAGCGAGGAAAGATGGAATGTGGCGATATGCTTATAGGAGAGGAGGTTTTCAAAGCACTTTATGCGTGAAAAGGGATGGTGGGATATGTCGTGGTTTGGGATCACTGGTCCATCAAAACTATCGATTTTGCAATGAAGCGTGCTTAGGAAATGATGCGCGATATGATAAGTCAACAGAAAAGAAAAAAAGGTATTGTAAAGACTGATAGTTTGGATGGGATGAAAAAATGTTGTTGAAAGTTGGATAGCAACGTGAAGAATCGAAGATGTAACGCACCACAAAAGCAAACAATCGGAAATGTCTGCATAGCAAATACGCAACCACCCCGCGAGGCGTATCACGGTATGTAGAAACTCCAAAAAGATTTACTGGCAAAAAAATAACAAAAACCAAGTTTATGAAAAAAAATTCATTACTCTCACTTCAAGACATACTGCCCTTCCTTCAGTGAGTCCCAAGAGGTGTTTTCCCCCTCGCGTACCATCACATCACAGAACGTCTTCCTGCATCAGTTCTGTAATATCTCCAAAGGTTTTTGAAAGCACTTTATGCGAGATCAATACTGGGTGGTTTGGGATCACTGGTCCATCAAAACTATCGATTTTGCAATGAAGCGTGCATTGGAAATGATGTACGAGGTGATAAGTCAACAGAAAAGAAAGAAAGCATTGAAAAAGACTGATAGTCTGGATGAAAAAATAAAAATAAAAAGGATTGTGGATATTTTTATGAGTTAGAAAGTTCACCAAAATTTCTGGCAAGGAAAGTATAGACTGTCATTCATTAGTAAAACACCGTAGAAGAAAAACAATACATACCGAAAGTTTTTTTCCCCCTTTTTCTTTTTATAGTATTCAAATAAAAAAAAAAAAAAAGTTCGTAAAAAAGGATTGTTTTAGTTTTTACAGATGGTAGCTGCATATAACAATGGAATCTGTTTGATAAATCGACACACATACACTTATTAAATGTCAATTCCAAATGTAACACTTGGCGCACTTTTTTATAAAGTATAATACAAATAAAATTATTATAGATTAACAAAAAATCTGGATAGTTAAAGATTAAGATAAGACTACTCATGTAAATGAACATTATACAAGACCAAAATTTCAGAAACCATATTCAGAAACCAAACCTCTAATAAGCTTAAACTGAACCTGTTTCGAAGATTAACAGTCATTCATTAATTGATAAAACATTTTACGAACAAATATAGGAGCAAATATATTTAGAAAACTGACAAGTATATCAATTTCCAATATTCAGTAAAATTTTTGTATTCCCTATATGAATTAAAAGCATTTCAATTAAGTTTAAAGTAAAAAAAAAAACTAACAAAACAATATATTAAAACAATATATTAAAACAATATAATTGCAAATTATATTAAAACAATATAATTTTTGCAATAATTTTCTCATGAATGAATATATTTATTATTATTTTTTTCAAGCTACACGCATCCCCTGGATAATGCTAAGTGAGTAACGTCGGTACAGCCCTTGCTTATGACATAAAGATAACTATCTAAGTATTTACCAGAAATATACTATCTAAGTATTAAAGTAAGAAAGTAACTATCTAAGTATTTAGAAAAAAAAAAAAATTTTATTAAGCATTTAAATTAATGATATGCATCATGAGAATAGAAATATTAACCAAGACCCATAAAAGCAAAACTCACAAAATCATCATCATCGTTATCAACCACTAAATGATGACATGTCTTACGAACAAACCATTAAACAACAGGAAACATCCTACGTTTACCACAAAAGACTGCTGACGCTACCCACGACAATCGACTTCCTGGGTTACGGATACAGAAAAACGAATGGACAATCAAAAAATTCTTTTTTTTCCCCATGATCTGGTCAATTTTTCATGTGTGTGCATTTAATCGTTTTTTGCAACGATGAAACCAACAATCCCTCCCAACTGAAAAGACAAGTGGGTCAAAGAACCAAAGATGGAGCGAAAATCCATGAACGGTCGATAGCCCATTACTACAGAGAGACCAGGAGATAATCCGCCAATGGGGGCAGGGGAGGACGCAGCATCATTAATCCCCATTTGTCCCCTCACCGATGGCATTATTTTTCCAAGAGAAGGAACTTCAGGGTATAAATTAGGAACAGTACAAATCAAAAGGGTGGGAATAATCTCCCTTTTAATTAGGCTTTGACTGTCAACTTAAGTAGAGGATTACAGCTTATGAAATATGTTCTAAGCTAACATAACTGTGTAGCAATTAATTTCTACCAAGTTATTTAAGATAAGCACATAAAACGCTCTTTAGTTATTTATGACCAAGAGCTTAATGTCATTCTATTTTACTACTGATTGTAAAAGAATCAGTTATTCACAGGTTGAGGCAGATGCTTCACGAAAGATTTCTAACGCGAAATAAAATCCAGTGAAATACTCGTGATGGTACTGTCGACGACAAAGTTTTTATTAACATTAATTTAATTTATATAATATTCCATTCATATATTGTTATATACTAATATTTCATAACATCCTTGGAGGCAGACAAAACAAAGCATAGGTTAATTCCAGGAGTATTCGTGAAGGTGACAAAGAGTAAGGCGTCAAAAAAATTCCGATTCATATTGTGAAAAGTTTATAATACAATCGATATTACGTAGGCTAGTTTTTTTTTTTTTTTTTTTTTTTACTAAGTTTGAAAAACTATTATTTTATGCCCTGCAACACTTTAATAACACACAACCCCTCCCCCCCTTTTTTTGTACAACATACTAGACATTATGAGCAAAAGTATAGAAACATAAATGCATGGAACCGTAAAACAATTCTTCACACTATTAAGTAATTTATCGTTACTTTTTCAAGATTTGTCTTTTCTTCTATATACTCAATATAAAGCATTTCACAATTCATTTTTCAATTCTAATACAGCTTCGTAAAAGAAAAACTGATTTCCATACACCACACATAGATAAGACAGTTTTTCATGAAATCAAATCATGTATGATATTTTCCGTAATATTACTTAATACAGTAACCCTCATGTTCCTTACGAGTGAAAAACGAGAAAGCGTGATATAACAGACGACTTTCTTAAGAATAAGTTACTTTTATCCCTAAAAGAGTACGAAATATAATGAGACTCAATATATTGAAGTCCTATTGAAAATACGTCACGATACATTTTCCAGGCTTTATACCGAAAATATCATACGCAAAAAGCACATTTTCTTACACCAAACATGAATATTAAAATTAGTTTTACATGAAATCAGGTCATTTAGACTCTTTTCGGCATCGTACTTAACATATCTTAAATCAAATACGAAATACCAGAGAGCGTAACCTTCACGGAATCGTATCATTTGCAGGCATCTAGAGTCCATCTAAATGAAGGTCGCCCATTCCAGTAGCTGAATTCGGGTAGGGTGCGGAAATAAGAGCAGGTAAGGGAGCACGAATGGGAGACAAGGGAGGCATCCTTCCCCCACCCGCGACATGAGAGGAAGGGAAGTTCAAATTACACGGACACGTAAAGGGAGGGGGAGTTTTTTATTGCCCTCTCTCCTCTTCCATGGAACACAACAAATAGACAGCCATATGCGTGAACTTCCATGTTAGTGGAAAAAGAGGGACCAGCCAAAATCTACATACCATTGAGGATTTCGGACCCCCACACTCTCCTTCTAATAACAACAACAAAATAAATACTAAAATACATAAAAAATTTCTTTTCTAATGCCGGCAAATACATAGACAGTTGCCTTTATGCCATAAGCAAAGGCTGCCCCAATGTGACTCACTAAGCATTACCCATACTGCGTGTAGCTTGAAGATAAGCGACAAAAGCAGAGTTACACTACCCCTCCGCAAAGCTCTACGATTATATTAGACCGGGAACTACGGTTTAAAATGGATCCGAACGACTACAAACATCCATAGCACCGCCGGGAATCGAACCCGAAACCTGTGGTACCAAGCGCCAGGGCGCTAGCCACTCGGCCATCGGGCCTTCATACATAAAACATACACAGAATGCTTTTCAATAGCGATTTTTAAATGATAAAATGTAAAAAATTGTATACTACAAGAAAAAAAAAAAATTGTATACAAGAAAAAAATTTCATCAATCTCACAACAAAAATATTAACATAGTTCACAATAACATAAGCAACAAATGATCAATACGAAAGCGAACATTATTGGTAAATATTTGGTTAACAACCAACAAAAAAGAAGGGAGTGAAAATGAAAGTCGAAATAAGAGAAGTCATTACAGAGAGCAGTTTGTGGTCATTAAAAATACCACTGACAGCTACACAACGTTAAAGGCCTAATTAAAATTAAAATCTCCATTTAAATTAAACGTACACAACTTTTGCGATTAAATTTTATTTTTTAATCATTTTATTATTTACTGTATATAACGCCCGACTTGGGGCTGAGTGTCTAATTAAGGTGTTCATATTACTACCAAATAACAGTAATGTTTTTTTTATAAACATCAAATAAATAAGACTCATAAAACTTCGTTGAACTAAAATGCAAGAAATCGTCAGAGATATAATTTACCCTATACATATGTTTTTAAATTCTGCTTTTAATAAACTAATGATGAATATTATTTTAACCCAAAAAAAATCACAAAAAGGGAATATTTTCCGTAATTCAATAAAAGCCAACGAAATTTCGTACAAACTACGGAAGATTCATGAAAAAGTTAGCAGACATAAAAAACTCACCAACACCCTGCAGCTTAGCAACCCACGCCAAAAAAAAAAAAAAAAAAAAAAAAAAAAGGGGGACTTACTCATGGCATAAATACGAAAAGCTTGAAAACCCAACAGACAGAGCGTAACGAAATTACCTTCCTACAGTGAAATGTTGTCAATAGGTGCACAAATTCCCGACCGACTTCATACATATTAATGGTAACGGGAGAAGACCAGAAACACAATTTGTTGCAGAGGACACCACGGCGATGATCCAATTCCCCATCAAGAACTCCAAACCTGATTTGTGAGAAATACTGCCACGGTATCCACCGGTTGACCGACAGCTGATGCATCCAAACCCCCCAATTCCTGATTTCCCCAGTGATTCCGTGTGAGTGACGGTCTCCCTAAACCAACTCAACTCTCTCCCATATATAAACAAAAATATATATTCAGCGAACGATACACGATTGGGCCGTGAATCCATAAGCATTTCACGGATTTGTTGGTAGTCGGTAGATTGTATACTTTTATTCTGTTCTGTTGAAGTGATGCGTGATAGAAAACCATAAACTAGCTTGGAAAAAAAAAAAAGAGAATAAATTTGGGATTTGCCCCGAAGTGAATAAGATTGTGGAGGAAAAAAAGAAAATTTATATGTTTGTAAATGATGAAATGAAATATTAGAACTTATTAAATGTACTTATCAAAATCAATAAATCACATTTAAGTTTACTTATCGCTTAACACAAAAACATATTAAATATCCGAAGTTGCAAATTTATGGGGAAAAAAAAAAAAAAAAATATAAAAATTTTTGCAAAAAGCAAAAGAAGTTATAATAGTTAATGCTGCTGTTTTCATTTTATGTCAAAACCTCTCGGTAGCATGTTTACAAACAATTATTGTTATAATACACGATTTTTATAATTTTAAAATAATAGTCATTCGAATGTAAGTTAATAACATAGAAATAAAACATTATAAAGACCTTTGAAAAAAAAAAAACATGCAAATAATTTTTTTCAATAATATGTAATAAAAGGAATTGCATTGCATTTAAATAGTTAAAAGCATTCTACTTAAAATAGACAATAAAATTAGTATAAATTAAAACATCCATAGTTAACACACCCACACACACATATAATATTAAAAAAAAAAAAAAAAAAAACTTGATATATACCAAAACTTCTAATCGTCTTTGTTAATAAGATCTAATTACTTTATAACAATTTGTAAATAATTATTACAGGCAATTTGATATTTATAAAAGACCCACAGTTGCCTTCTATATAACAAGATGAGCTCCTTGAATCTTATTATTCTTTTATTTTCGAACAATTAATGCCATTTATTTCCTTTATTAAAACATTTGAAAAATCTTGCACTTTATAAAAACGAATAAATGAAATTTATATCTTTCTGTGTAAACAAATGATGAAAAGCTTTAAAACTTTCCTTAGTTTATGATAAAAGTTCCCTTATCACAAAAAACATATCCTCATGTCGCGAATATATACATATTTCAAAATAAATTGAAAATTAACGTATAAAAAAAAAAAAAAAAAAAAAAAAGAATGCACCTAAAATTCAGATGGAAAGAAAACCATACAGAGAGTAATATATTTCCAAGAAGAGCATTTATCTTAACCATGCCTCACTTTATATAAGCCAGGCCATATACATCCCTACAAATTCAGTGAACATTATTTCTCCAGGGAAGCCAGAAAGTAAGTAAGTAAGTAACTGCAGCTTTTCAGTCAATTTTGTGGCAAGGAGAATCTCGAATAATTCATGGACACAAACCCCTTCCTGCCTGCCTCCATGTATAGCGATGGAAAGGATCAATTGTTGGATGACGACCAACAAAGAAAAGGAGGGGCCCGACTTGAGAACGTTATTACGCGGAGATTTTTTCCATCAACGAAAAGAACATGGTGTCTGGTGATTGATATCCATAATTCTATTCCGCGAAACGGCACTCTGGAATTGATAGGAAGGAGGAGGATGGTAGGAAGCTGTGACGCGGGTGCATTTTAATATAAATAACGACGATAAGATTTGAATGAGACCGAAATAGTTGCGCTCAATAAGTGGAAGGGGTTGAAATCAAATCTAGATAAATATGAGTTATACTACTTGAAGTTATAACTCTAAGTTATAAATTAGTTGTATGACTCTGTATTTAATTGAAAAACTTACATTCTGTAAACAATTGAAAAAAAAGTACACTCAGTAAATAATTGAAAAGTATACTCTGTAGATAATTGAAAAAAAGGTACACTCTGTAGACAATTGAAAAAGGTACACTCTGTAGACAATTGAAAAAAGGTAAAAAAAGGTACACTCTGTAGACAATAAAAAAAGACAATTGAAAAAAAAGGTACACTTGTAGACAATTGAAAAAAGGTACACTCTGTAGACAATTGGAAAATGTACACCCTGCAGACAATTGGAAAATGTACACCCACTGCAGACAATTGGAAAATGTACACCCTGCAGACAATTGGAAAATGTACACTCTGTAGACAATTGGAAAATGTACACTCTGTAGATAGTTGAAAAATTTACAAATGTCTCTGTAGATCATTGAAAACAAAGCTATGACGCGGTGCATTTTTTAATATTTGCATTTTTTAAAAATCAAATCTAGATAAATATGAGCTATTCTACTTAAAGTAATAACTTAATTGTACAACTCTATAGATAATTGAAAATGAAGCTGTGATGCGGTGCATTTTAATATAAACAACGGCGATAAGATTTGAATGAGACTGAAATAAATGCACACAATAAGTGGAGGGGGTTGAAATCAAATCTAGATAAATACGAATTATTCTCTCTATTATTTCAATCAACAAATCACAATTTTTTTTTTTCCTAATGCAGCTGGCAATACATAGACAGTGATCTTTATGCCATAAGCAAGGGCTGCACCGTTGTTGCTCATTTAGCAGAGCGGTGGCAGAGCATGCGGCCCGTGAGATTTATCACACTTTTTACAAAATATATTTATTTTATAATGGCCAAAAGTAGTGAACAATGTATTAAAAATACATTTGTGCATCCTTATATTCAAAATTACATCAAATATGCAAAAGAAATAAGAAAACTTACAGCTGATTTTGAAATCTGATTCAGTAATTTAGAGTTACACAAATACAACAAAATTTTTGAAATGTATTCATCTCCTTTTCATGTTCAAATCGAGTCAGTCCCAGAAATTTTCGAAATGGAACTGATTGACTTACAATGCAATATTCAATTAAAAACGCATTTTTGAAACATCACAATCACAATAGAAAGCGATTACGTAAGTGTTGTAAAACTTACGTCCCAAAAGAGAAATTTGGCACAAAAAAAATTGTCAGCGCTTTGGGTGCAACTCACGCTTGCGAATCGTTTTTTCCGAAAATGAAATTGACCAAACACAAAATATGCTCAAATATAACGAACGCTAACCTGCAACACCGATATTACTTTTTACCCCCCCCTCCCTTTTTTTATTATTATTATTTGTTCAAAATTAAACATCGGTATTATAACTACTTTCAAAGAAAAATAAAATTGTGATTAAATTAGGAAGGCCATTATTCAACTTAAAGCGTCTAATAATCGATAATTATGCACAAAATTATTGTCAAAAATAGTTGAAAATAGACGAAAACAATTCTAACAAATTCAAAAAAAAAAAAAAAAAATCGAATCCAAATATCTTCCATCAATATCGATAAAAAAAATTCGGAAGGCAGCAAAAACCAATCAAAAAGATTAGCAAATGATTGAGATGCATGTTTATGTGCGGAATCATCAAAGAATCGTAATCCTATCAACGAGATACGAATCAGCGATAAATAATGGATCAATTACGCTCGGCTGTGTTATAAATCTACTTCGAGATTTTAAAAATATCTATCAATAATGTAAGCAGTAAGAAATATTTTTAGTAGATATTCTCATGGTTCATTCAGGTTTGTAAAAAAATTTATGAAATTATGCTAAGAAGAAAATGTGTTATGCTAAGAAGTAAGAAAAAGCATAATGCAAGAATCAAAATAGAATATTTTTTAAATGTAATGTACTTGAAAAAAAAAAGAACCAGCGTAAATTAAATTTCACATACAAAAATAAGCACATTTTTAATTATATTAGTTTACCAATATATATCTTGCTTTCAAATCTCTTATTTTCTTTTCAACAAACAGTAGTTACTAAAACATTAATGCTAAAAATACCTTTCAAATTTACTGGCAACTATTTTGGTTAAGTTAAGTTGCTTTTAAAAAATATCTAAAAAAAGCTTTTATAGTGATTAAAAAGCAAACAAAAATAATTTATTTCTTTGATTATTTTGAGAATAAAATAGGGATAAATCATGAAGATATATTAATAAGATACATTTATTTCATTTTAATATCACATAATATTCTTTTTTCTTTTTAAATGAAAATGTTAGACTAACATACCTTTCTTTATTTCTTTTAACTTAAAAGCAACGCAAGCTTGTGAATTCAAATACTTTAAATAATAAAAAAAGAAATTAAAAGAAAATTAAGTAGTAGAAAACTAAATAAGACTAAAAAATAAATTAAACTTGAAGAATTTAAATTATTATTCGACTCTATTAAAAATATATATTGAATAAATATATATTGACAAAACAAACGAAAGAGAAAAAAAAAAAAAAAAACATAAACAGCTTGGCTTACATAACTCCAAAACAAAACATGGAATAAATCGTTTGGAAAAGCTGTGCCAGCATCGAAAGGACACAACTCCACTCCATTACGCGCGAACAAAAGTTGCCGCGTATTATTTTCGCTCGAATGTGTTTGTCGCAAGATATACAAGAGGCTAATATTTCGAGGGAGGAAAGTAAAACGGATCTAAAGATGTCAGAATTATTAGAAAAGAATCCTTACACTGTAAAAGTATATTATCTTCCTGGCAAGAATGCAGCAATTCCTTCACTCAATAAAAGATAGTTGTTCTGACTTTTAAATGAAAAAATGTTAAATAAACTAGCATATCTTAATTTCTTTCTTTTCTTTTTAATTTTAAAGCAGTGCAAGCTTGTGAATTCAAATACTTTAGGCAATAATAAAAAAGGAAATTAACAGAAAATTAATTAAGTTGAAGAAAATTAAATAAAAGCTGTTTTCTAAATTAAATCTGAAGAATTCAAATTATTATTTTACTCTATTAAAATAAATTAAACAAAATAGAAAACAAACGAAAAAAAGAACTGACAGCTCCGCTTCTTTAACTCGAAAAACAAAACACGGAATAAATCGTTTGGAAAAAGCCGTGCCAGCATTGAAACGACACAACTCCGCTCCATTACGCGCGAACAAAAGTTGCCGCATATTATTTTCGCTCGAATGTGTTTGTCGCAAGATATACTAATATTTCGAGGGAGGGATACTAGGAAAGGAAAACGGATCAAAAGATGTCAGAATTATTGAAAAAGAACCCTTTACACTGTAAAAGTATATTCTTATCTTCCTGTCAAGAATGCAGATTAATGTAAGATAGTTATGATTGTATATGTAAAAGTCTTATAATGAAAAAATTCGAATTTAATTTAAAAATTTGTAAATGTAATTCAAAAGAAATTTTTAGGAATTTATCAATGATGTAGGCAATACAAAATATTTTTTTAGTAGATATTCTTGCCGTTTATTTAGGTTTGTATATAAATTTGTGAAATTATATGAGTTGAAATGTGGGTTATAGGAAATATGGGGGAAACCCCATGGGGGAAAAAATGTGCATTTAAAAAGAGAAAGCGAATAACTTCCCAACTAGGAGCGACTTTGAAAATCGTATGAATCTTAATACACTAACATCGCATAAGAAAAATATTTTGATATAATATTTAAAGCTACATTATATTAAGTATTCATGATTTAATAGTTATTACTAGTAAATCAAACTATGACAATAAAGCTTATAAAATGGAACTAAAGTTTTCTAAGATGTCACACTTTGACAACATTTGTGATTTACAGAATTTAAATTTAAACATGTAAGCCACAGTGCAATTCGAATGATGTAAGGCAATAAATAATTTCATTTACTTTTATTCATACTAATATACTTCCCTCTACGCAAAACGAATAACGTTATAATTTTAATTTTTATATTTATAAAATTACAGAAAATTTTATCGAACAGAAATAATTAATATTTACATTATAACAACAGTACGACTTTAAAAAAAAAAAAATAAAAAAATAATAATAATAATAATAAGTAAAAAAAAAAAAAAAAAAAAAGACTGATCATGGGTCAATGCTATTAAGATATTCAGAGCACTCCATTAGAAAATAGTCCCACTTATCTATCGAAACGAAGTGAAGCAATTGTCTAACTTCCTCTTCCGGCTAAGTGCCAAAACACGGAAAGTAAGTTTCAGTTTCTGTTTGTATTTCTGTTATCGATGTTGTGTATATGAAGCATTACAAAATTTGTTTTTTTTTTTTATATATATTTCATTTTTAATTAAATATTGCTTGTGTGGAAATGAGTTTTATAGTGACATTTTAAAGATTAGACAGTCGACACGTACTGATCAGATATGTGAGAGCCCCTTTCTTCAGAAACACACCTAGTTGAACAATAGATTCCAGATAAAGTAAAATAACAACATTAAGAAGATAAAACTCAATTTTACGCGATTGAAAATGGTGGAAGGCGTATGTACGATTTAGCAAATAAAATCTTGAAGCTAAAGATGAATTCTTGATGAATGAAGAAGATAAATTGAAAGATGAATGATGAATGAAAGATGAATTGAAAGATGGATTCTCTCACATACTATTGTGCCTCCCCCAAAAAAAAAAAACAATTTTAAATTTTTTTTTTTTTTTTTTTTTCGAGCATATGGAATTTCAATTTTTTTTTTTTTTAGGTTGTTGCCTCTGTCTTTGACAGCTGTGTGAAATTTCACGTCAAGATATTCATTAGTGTTTGAGTTACGCTTGGTCTTGTGAGATGCTAAAACTGATTCCGGCGATTTTTGAAATGTCTGAATTAATTGAGCAAAGAACTTGCATTCAATTTTGTGTGCGGAAACGTATAGAATGTTGCAGAAGGCCTTCGGTGAGCATTCCTATATCGGAAAGAAATGTTTAAGCGTTGAAGACGAAGGGCGCGCTCGGCCCGACCACCCACCTCAACCGACGAAGCCCACGTACAAAAGATTAAAGATTTGGTGCTTGCAAACCACATTAGTATACCTCATTTTGCAAAGGTAAAAATAAAACTGTGTCATTTTACTAGCAGAAACAAGGGGACATACAAACAGCTTTGTCTTTTTGAGCACAAATTTTACATACAATACGAATAACTACTATAATATTCCAATCCTCCATTCATACTACTAGCCAAAAAAGAAAAAAAAAAAATTATGCCTCCACTAAATGAATACGTTTCTAAACACAACATCAAAATAATACTAGTAATAAATACATACAGAATATGAAAATAATTGTTATTACTCGTGTGAAAACAAATGTCCTATAGAATTGAAAGTAAATAAAATAAAGATTATAAAGGTATCCATATGTAAATTTACAGAATGACTGTCTAAGAAATGCATTGTGGAAACAAGACATAATGTATCGTGTTACTGGGAGACTTAATGACAGGTATTGAATGGATGCCAATGAATGCGTAAGTACTGGGTGTGTTATATTTGGATTATGTCATCCGTATCATTAAGGAAGACAATTAAGCCTCAATAAATATTGGAACTGAATGCAAATGTTTGAAAATTGAATAGCAATAGATTATATGTAACTTGACACTAGTTTAATTCTCCTTGAAAAAAAAATATATTTTTCAAAAGCATTTGTTGAAAGCTTTTTGAAGTAGTTGAAATGGTTTAATGTTTATAAATGAAGAGATACTTATTTTTAAATAAGGCAAGAAAATTATACGTAAATTGTGAAAACATATAGCGTTGAGAGTAAATAAAGTTTAAGATAAAGGTATCAATGTGTAAATGTACACAATGATCGTTTACGGCAGGTGGGTGGCCAACCCAAATGATCTTGCAGGCCACTTTGGAAGTGCATCGTAACTCCGTGGGTCGCATATAAAATTAGATATCCACATATTAGATTTAGACCCATTATAGACATTTTTATATTCATATTACAATCTGTTATATTAGATGTTCCAAGATGCGCGCGCATTATGACTTCGCAGAACATAATTTAATTATTCTGTGAACTCATAAATAAAACAAGCAATATCTTTCATATGTTCGCAAGAATATTATTTTAAAATTGAAGTTAATTTTTTCTCATAATTTCAGCAGTTAATTTTTGAATATATGGATACACAAATGTATGTTTTTTAATACATTGGTTTTTCCACTACTTTGATTATTATAAATTAAATATATTTTGTAAAAGTGTGAAAATGTTCAAAGCGGGCCGCATGTTGGTCATCCCTGGTTTAAGGAATGCATTTATGGAAACAAAAACCTACGGTAAAAATGATTACGGTTAGAATAAATATTTTTAGACTACACTTATAAAATAATAAATTAAAAACAGTGTATTTGTATAAATATATTGCGCACAAGTGATTTTGAAATCGAGAAATTTTTCTTCCTCTATCCGAAATTTATTTAAAATTTATAAAATGCGCATCAATCGATTAGAATAAGAAACGCTTATGCACAAAAAAAATTCTATGTTTTGTAAATATATAATTTATTTGTTCTGCAAATGGAAAAAGATTAAAAATAGCCCAAAATGACAAATCGTGATGGCGTGCCAGGTATATTCCAGTTCTACCTTATCAATAGCGTGACAAAATAAGATAACTTTTTTTTTTTCCCAAATCAAGTAGAAAAATAAACATACTTATCATTCTTAATTCTACAAAAGCCCTTTTTCAAACAATTAAAGTGAAATCTACAATATATTTATTTTTATTAGTTTGTATTTTAAGCGTACTAAAACGTAAGACTATATATCGAAAACAAACATTTTTTTTTACTATTAAAATCCAATAAATATGTGTAATGATGCCAGAAACTCTAATTAAAAAAATATAAAATAACTCCAACTAATTAAATAAAATATATTTTAAATTTCTGAAATAACAAAAAAAAAAAAAATTTTTTTTTAATATTTCTCTATACTTGTCCATATGTTAATGATACTACAAGTAACATAACTTGAATATCAAAATTATATATCACATATAATCATGATAAACAATAATCTGGGACATAAAAAGTTCTGAAAATTTAAATATGCATAGATCTTTTTCCAATATTTTAAACAATAGTAATAAGCAGATTTTTATTTATTTTTCTTATAAAAAGGCAATTGAAGTCAGAAATGACATCATGGAAAATTAGAATTTTATTTTTTTAAATAAATAAAAAACTCCCCCCACATTAAACTGTAACGATATCCGCCATAAAAACTCTAGCAGCCCAATAAAATTTAGCCTTGGTAAAGTTGTCGAATGTAAAAAAAGTCCATGGTTTCACCCGACGAGCACAGAGGACAGACATCATTAGTAGCTACACCAATGCGGTGCTAGTGTTTATTGAGAAAATCATGTCCTGTCGCGAGTCGGAAATTTGCTGTAAAAACTGCATGGGGCAAGTCCATTGGGATAGGTGATGAAACAAGTATATTCCACAACTAATAAAACATTAGAATATATCAATGACATTTCTGAAATGTTAATTTTCAATTATTCTACTTTTATAAGAAAGCAGTCTAATTGACAATTTCGCAAAATCACATTCTAAACGCCACTTATAAAAATATCACATAAAAAAAAAAAAATGGAGTAAATTCTTTAGTTCTACAAAAAGAAGAAAAAAAAATCAATAAAAAGGAAATTATAATTCAAGAGTGACAGGAAGAAAGAAATATTTTTCAAATGCCCATCAGAGAAAGGGGCAACTACACACAGCACGAAGCATCATGATTTGGCAAGGTGTGGTTAATCGCAATATTCACGAATAGAAGGCCGTGACGATACAGGTAAGACAGACTAGCCAAATTATATCGACCAGCAGGTGAATTTCAGTTTAGTTAAAGTTTAGCTCGGAATGTCAATGAGTTTAGCTCGGAATCATTATTGGCGAGCGATTGTTTGCATCGAGAAAAAGAAACATGTCCTTTCAAAATCGTTCTCATCGTAAATCGTTTTCCGCCAGTTGAATTAAAATGTAGCAACAATTAAAAATGGTTTACTTTTTGGTTCAAATAAGATATGATTAGCATTTCGAGGAAACTTTACAGTCGTATTTTCGTATTAGGACTTTGATCCGTTGTCAGGTACTAATGTAAAATATTTCCTATTTAATACATATAATTTACTCATGACCCAATGGTTGTCACCGATACTTAGTGTGAAAGAGACCAAAATTTCGAATGTCGTTGTAGGTTTGTCGCTCTATGGTCATTTTATGCATATTTTAGACTAATTAGACCGGGACCTACATTTTAACCTGGAGTCCGAACTACTCACAAACATCCATACAATCGCCAGGATTCGAACCTGAAGCCTGTGATGGCAAATGCCAGAACGCTAACCAATTGGCCACCAAGCAGCCTGTCGCTGTAGGCGAAAGCTACATTGAAAATCTTCACTCTTAATTTGGACTTTAATCCGTTTCCAGGTACCAAAGTAAAGTATTTCCTATTTAATAAATATAATTCACTCATGATCCAATAGTAGTGACTGATACTTGGTGTGCAAGAGATCAAAATTTCGAATGTGGCTGTAGGCGAACGCTACAAATCGAGCAGACTTGGTGACAGACAACTGACACAAAACACTAACAATTGGTCGATATTTTTAGAGGTTTTTCCAACAAATACACGATAATGAAATCTGCCTCCCTAAAATCATCATTCCCTCCACTCTATTGTGAATGTATTATAATTGATCACCTTAGTGGACACTGAGTACTGTAATCAAGTATTACATCCACAGAATCATCATATTAATGGCGAGAAGGCAACAACAAAAAAGAGATCTAATATTCAGTATTTTGCAAAAGCTATGAAGAAGATTATGGTACTTGGAAAGCTATTAATATAAGATTCCATAAGTCTAATCACTGAACTAAAAACAGCAAACCAGTGAAAGTGAAAAATGCAAACTCCGAGCAAAGAGCATGTCGCGAAACCATTACGACTCCTATCAAGCAATGAATGAATAATCACATTGCGTGAAAAATGACATGCAGGAAAAGTGATGGGTTGGATGAGGCGACGCAAAACACAATTCTGTCAAGGACGCACACCCGGAAAGAAAATCAAAAATTCCACTCGTTTACTAACACGCAAAGAAAGTAAATATTTTCGGCGAAATGGAATTTCAGAACTGTTTTGTAAACATTAAGCAGGATGTAACGTTTTAAAAAAATATATGCAAAAAATACACCATTAAAATAATAAATTAATATTTGGAAATGATAATATTAGATTTCATACTTTGATGAAGTTTATCCATACACATAATCATCATCAACAACATGCATGAGAGCATGATAGACCAAGTATTGAAGAGATTTCCATGCATTCCTTTGGTGGACAAGCGTCCTACAATTTCTAACCTTTAGTAGAGCAAAATCTTTTTCAGCTGCGTCTATCCATCGCAACTTGGGTTGTTCTCTTCCTTTTTGTTCCTGTGGTTTTGTCAAAAAGAGCCTTTTTACAGGGTTTAAATCATTCATTCTAATTGCATGAGCAGGCGTTTAATATATCGATCTTAATAAATTTTATAAGATCTGGCATTTATAAATTTCTACGTTGTGCCATATTTTCTAACAATCACTCTCTTAACACCTCCAAGAATAACCCTTAAAATCTTCCGCTCAAATATACCCAAATGGGCCTAAATCAGATCTTGCCAAGTCCAAGTTCCAAACACATAAGAGGTGAAGAAATTAGTCCTTTCTTTAAAGTAATTTCTATACAGTTAAGAAGATCGGTAATCAAATTGATGATGAGTTATGTAATGTCCAACGATGTGTTGTTTGCGTATTTATATTTAAAAAAATTGCATAAATCAAAATAAATTTATTTTTAATAGAAACTAGGTGTTCAACGAAATTCATTCATTTCCTTTAAATCGAGTGGTTCAACAAATAAAATTATTCATAAGCTCAGATGATTGATGGTGTGTTACTCCAGATTTTGTTTTACTTCGCTGAAATTCATTTTACTTTTAGTTACATTCAGACCTTTATTCCTTCACACTCCAAATTTACAGACAAAAATATTGGTTCGACTTAGCAAAAGTATATAAAAATGAAGAGAGTTCAACATACAGAGTTGCAAGCTGCACCATAAATTACCATCCACCAGAACACAAAGATTAAAAACAATCAGCCGTCCACCAGCTGCAAGTTGCCAATCTAAATCACGAAGTCCACGGTTTCGAAACAAGGAAGGGCCGCTCATGACGACGATGGTTGGGGGTGGCACGATATCGTCTGCTGGGCTGTTACCGTCCCAGACACCGTTCATTAAAAGTCGTGTCCCTTCATCCTAACAGGCGCCTTCGAGAATAATGCAAGAAAGCAATCGCTAATTGCAGAGGTTCTTACCGCTACTTTCAAACCTGATGAAGACTGATGTAAAGTACATGATGTTAATTGAGTGGTAAGTTACAGTCTACGGATGATTAAAGAACTGGTGATTGATTTGAGAGCTTAGAAAAGAATGAACGGTTAAATTCAAAAGAAACAGATATAAAGGATATACTGGAATTAAAGAGCTTTAGAATTGTTTCCACGATGTTTTTATTTGAGTGTAATCAAGCATACAATTTTTATTAACAAAAAATCATATTTGTAACTAATATTCCTGGTGCAGGAAAGCTGGCAACCAATGCGGATATATCCCTTAAATTTATCTATGAATTAAGATGAGGTGGTTAACAATTATAGTTGGCTGCTTTAGGTTAGTAATAAAAAACTACAAGAAAAAGTTTAAAAATATGAAAATATGGTGCTCTGAAAAATTAAAAAATACTAAAAATAAATAAAAGTAAAATACAAAATAAAAGAATTTAAATTTAAATTCGGTACAATTAGGGACCAGTTGTCGATGCCACAAAACTATTGCAGACATAAATATGGTGACTAAAGGGTTATGCCGAACGGGCCTTAAGCCTATATCAAGTCCACAAGGTCCCATCGCAGGATCCATGGCTAAGGGCATTATGCAGCTTCACTTTTAGCGAGGAACCACGAGGGCTGAAGACTGACTAAACCTCAAGACAACACTCTTACGATCCTATTAGACCGGGACCTTCGGTTTAAAGTGGAGGCACCGCCGGAACTCGAACCCTATGGTACCGAGCGCCAGAAACTCGGCCATTCAGGCCCCAAAAAATCTTATTTAATAGTGAAGTTAAAAAATATATATATAATTTATACAATTTTTACAAACTTAGCATGCAATAAATACCCTTACATTTTATTCTTGTTTAATAATTCAGATCATCTACACGCACTAGATTACGTTTTTCTTCATTAAACCAGAGGTAATCTAAACACGCATTTTAACTTAAATATATTTAAGGTGCCCTTGTTTTTAAAAAATTCCTTTCCACATTTCTTTTTAAAAGTAACTAAGATAATAAGCAAATTTCTCACTGCCATTAAGTTATGTGTAAAAAAAATAATTTTAAAGTAAAACGCAATTTTTGCTATCTTTTTCAACATATCGTGAAATGAATAAGAAACCAAATTTATTTAAATCAGTTTAGCTTCACAATTTCAAAAATGAGGAGAAATTCCCCCCCTTTTTAATTTTGTCAGCAAGAATTGTGTGCTTTTATTTCTAGAAAAATCTACACGAATTTCTGAGTGTTGTTTTCACTAACAAGTTAATTCTTTAATACAAGCTAATTCAACCTGAGTTTTAGGGATTTTGAGTTATTTTTCTATAATCTATATCAGCACCAAACTGACGTATATCCGAATTAATAATAGTTTTAAGTAAAATAATAAAAATATGTAACAAAAAAAAAATTAAGTACAAATAATAAAAATAAAAAAAAACCCATCATTTCTCTTATGAATTCATTTTAACTTAGAATTTTAATAAAACTTACACGTGTTCAAAATTCAGAACAATTCTTTCCTCTGCACTTAAAAAACTGATATATCTACACTCAAAGAATTCTCCAATTAAATATGTACCACAGAAGACATATCCTGATAAGGCAAAGCAAATTTAACAGTTATTCTATAATTAACACACTATATGCAAGATCGACAAGTACCGAGACAATTATAAAAACTTGTGTCATTGATTCATTCAGTTTTATAAATTTCAACCTCTAAAAATTCTTAAAACTAACAAATAATGATCAAAAGACCACCCGTTAAGCATTCAATGAAGATAATAAAACCAATGGCAAAAAAATTTAAAAGCCAGAAGGATATTATAACTATGGTGAAAAACTGAAAAATGAAATGAAGTAACGCCGATTTTTAACCATTTACTTTGTTTAAAACATGATGCATAGCAACATTTAAGAAATTCAGACTTTTGATTTCATCACCGCATATGCAAAGCACGTGAACATCTTTAAATCAAAGCATTATAAAACACTCTTCGGGACCACCAATGAACTATGAGAAAGACCACAGAATGAGAGAGACGGAAATTCTTTCATGGCGGTTGTGACACAGAGAGGCAATTAGCCCAATTAAGCACTGGCTGCAGGCTTAATTGGCGTAGAAGCTACAATTGTAAATCTGCGTGGGGAAAAGGTGGATACTACTCTGTCCAAAAGTAAGACCAAATTTCAGAGTTGTTTGTAACAAAACAAACGAAATGGTTGCATTTAATAAATATTTAATTTTTAATAGAAATCTGTTTGTTTTTTTATTCTTTTTGCAATAATTTTATTTATTCTTAAATTATACGGAAAAAGGATTAATTTTTATTGCCCATATTTTCCAACTGAAATGTGGTCTTTTTGCAATAGAATGTCTTTAAAAAAGTATCTTTATCATCATTTTTTTTTTTTTTTTTTTTTTTACCTCGACTATTTCATGCTGTAATAAAGATCTATACTATTACTACTACACTACACTACACCACATCACTGTGCCTAGAGCAGAGTTGACCCTATACCAGGGATGGGCAAACTCCCGCCCACCGGAAGGTTCTATCCGGCCCGCGAATAGAATTTTAATTTGCCGGTCCGAGGCCAATTAAAAGAAATATACACTGAAGTGACAAAAGTCATGGGATACCTCTTAATATCGTGTCGGCCCTCCTTTCGCCCGGCGAAGTGCAGCAACTCGACGTGGCATGTACTCAACAAGTCGTTGGAAGTCTTCTGCAGGAATATTGAGCCATGCTGCTTCGATAGACGTCCATAATTGTGAAAGCGTTGATGGTGCAGGATTTTGGGAACAAACAGACCTCTCGATGATGTCCCATAAATGCTCGATGGGATTCATGTCGGGCGATCTAGGTGGCCAGATCATTCGTTGGAATTGTCCAGAATGTTCTTCAAACCAATCGTGAACAGTTGTGGCCCGGTGACATGGCGCATTGTCATCCATAAAAATCCCATCGTTGTTTGGGTACATGAAGTCCATGAATGGCTGCAAGTGATCTCCAAGTAGCTGAACATAAGCATTTCCAGTCAATGTTCGGTCCAGTCGCACCAGAGGACCAAGTCCATGCCATGAAAAAACAGCCCACACCATTACGGAGCCACCACCAGCTTGAACAGTGCCTTGCTGACAGTTTGGGTCCATGGCTTCGTGGGGTCTGCGCCACACTCGAACCCTACCATCAGCTCTTACCAACTGAAATCGTGACTCATCAGACCAGGCCACGGTTTTCCATTCATCTAGGGACCAGCCGTTATGCTCACGTGCCCACGAGAGTCGCTGCAAGCGATGTCGTTCTGTCAGTAAAGGCACTCGAGTCGGTCTTCTGCTGGAATAGCCCAAGAAAGCCAAATTTCTCCGCACAGTTCTAACAGACAAGTTCCTTGTACGTCCCACATTGATTTCTGCGGTTATTTGACGCAGTGTTGCTTGTCTGTTAGAATTTACGACTCTTTGCAGACGTCGCCGGTCTCGGTCGTTAAGTGCAGGCGGTCGACCACTGCGCTTTTCATGGTGTGATGTTATGCCTGAAATTCCATACTCTCGGCCCACTCTTGGCACAGTGGATCTGGGAATGTTTCCTACACAGTCATGATCACAGTCCTAACGATTTCCGAAATGGCATGACCCATGCGTCTAGCTCCAACTAACATTCCGCGTCCAAAGTCTGTTAATTCCCGTCGTGCGGTCATCATCACGTCAAAACCTCTTCACATGAATAACTTGAACAGAAATGAAAGCTCTGCGAAAGCACTGTGCATTTATACCTGTTCTACGCGATGCTACTGCCATCTGAAAATTTGCATATTGCTATCCTATGACTTTTGTCACTTCAGTGTATAGCAGTTGTTTCTAAATATACCAAAGTTAGAGTTTTATAAATCATTATCGAAAGTAAGTTTCCAAAATTTAATATCTCACGCCCAGAAAATCAGTGCTATGTTTGCTTCCTCTTATATATGTGAACAAGTGTTTTCAACTATGAAACCACAGAAAGAATTATTTCAGAAGTAGACTGACAGATGAGCATTTAGCCTCGTTCCTTGGAACCACTTCATCTCACTTCGAACCTCAATCTAAGGTACTATTAAAAATGAAATCGCAATTTCATTCATCTCATTAACATATTTAAATTGTAATACTTGTATATTATTTTTAAAAAATTTACTGACTGGAAGAAGTCTGACTGGATATGTCTTACAGTCATATGAGACCCGGACCTACGGCTTAAACTGGATTCCGAACCACTACAAGCATCCATGGTGCCGCCCGAAACCTGTGGCAGCGAACGCCAGAGCGTTTGTCACTCTGCCATTCAGGCGCCGTAATAAAGATTTAAGGCACTCAAAAAATGTAGAAATCTGCATTGATTACCAACTCGCACGAGCGCGGCCTCATAATTTTGTCGATTTTTAAGGGCAAGTCACGGAGAAGCTATGACACGATTAAAACTCTAACCACGTGTAAATGGTGCCGAAATGTCAAGAAATAAACAATTATCGGTATCCAAATGTTATTTTTTGAATTTATTTTCGCTTTTCAAGCATTCTATACCACTTTTTGCCATTCTAGTTCAAATTCAAATCTTGCATCCCTCTTCCTAGCTAATGACACATTTATTCCATATTTACTTTTTAGCAGATGCCATATAATTATACAGTGATTGCAAATACTAGATGAATGGAAGCAAATAAATGTACAGAAATGCCTTTCCTGAATGAATATGCTATCAATAATAAAACCAAACATAATTTAAATAATAGGACGAATATTTCGCATTAATTACATAATAATAATGCATATAATTAAATGATTTTAATGTTCACTACTATGTTTTAACTAACTATGATCAACCAAATTTTTAATAGTTGTGACAGTTTTAGATTGGTTTGGTTTGTCGCTCTACGGTTATTTTGTGCACACGTTGGACTAAACAGACAGGGAACTACAGTGGAGCATGGATTCCGAAAATTAACAAACATCCATTCTACTGCCAACTGATAAACACATTAAAGATGAAGAAAAATATTAATTTTTAAAAGTGTATTTATATTGGCATGGTCCGAACTTCAAGAGGTAGTATAACAAAATGTTTTGAAAGTGATGTGCCAATGCAAAGGAGTGTTATTCAGTTGAACAGTACACGTAATATCATACTTTCAAAAATTGGAGCTCCTATTGATGTTTTAATGCATTTAAGCACGGAAAATATAAATAACTGGTCATCTAATAGAATTTGTAACTAACTGAAACACAATGAAAGACATACTAAGAAATAAGTCCAAACAATTGAAAAATAATGGCATTGCCCTTCTGAGTATAAATTGTGAAGAAAGAAAAAACTAGAAATGATCCACACCGAACTGTAAAAGCCATTTGGACTGGGGCAGTTTTAGTTTGGTTTGTGGTTCTACGGTTATTTTGTGCACAATTTGGGCTAAACAGACCGGGAACTACAGTTGAACATGGATTCCGAACCACTCACAAACATCCATGCTACTGCCAGAATTCGCACTTGAAGCCTGTGGTACAAAGGCCAGAGCGCCAGCCACTTGATCACCAGAACACAGGGGCAGTTTTAGAGAACATTATACCACTTAAGACTTAGAGCACATGAACATGTATTTAATACCACTCTCATTTAAAAATGTGATCAAAAATTGTCTGGACTATGATCTGATTACCATAAAAGAGATAGTAACAACGCAACTTACATCATCTCAAGTTCTTACGTTTAAAGAACTTGAAATTCAAGTGAATATATTTTATAATTAAAGAATAAGACAATATTAGAAAATCACGACGTAATAAATGTCAACCATGCATATAATTGAGAAAAAAAAAAATTGAAAAAAATTTTACACAGAAATTTTAATTCAACAAAAAAAAAAAATCAATATAACATACATTCCGATAGCTTAATTGACGCATGATTTTAAAAGCAACTTAAAAAAAGATAAATTAAACAACTTGATTTCGATAAAACTTTTGAAATGTTTCCAAGAATATCCTTCCAGTCAACTTCATATTAAACAGAGATAAAAAAAGATAATTCAAAATAAATTCAAGCACATATACAAAATGGATTTCCATATTAAAAAAGACGACCATGAATTTTACAAGGGGAAAAAAAAAAATCTATCAAAATAAATATGATGCAAAAACGTACGATGACATAATCTTTATCCCCAAAAAAAACAACGATAAAAAATAAAATAACAACTATGGTGAATAAAAGTGTGGGAGATACTTAAGAGACATGCATAATAAAAGCGATGATTCAATTTTGAATAATGCAAGACATCATTGTAATAAATTCGATGAATAAAAGAACATCATAAGGATGGTATAAAGGAACTTATTTCAAAGTATTTTAAAGTGGTTAAGTCTCACACCACTCACGTCAAATTTAAGCAATACAATTTCCGTCTTAATGCTCTTAAAGGTTGAAGAAATTACCCCATAAATTCTTTAGGTTTGGATACGTAAGACTGAATAAATTAAGTCCTTTAACGGTATGAGGAAGTGAGGTTGAAGATTGGATCGATTGAGACAGGGAATTTACACAGCGCAGCGGTCAAGTCGTTAAATGTGCACCTTTTTCGTTGGCGTATATCCAAAACGTTCCGGATTTCACCTTGATTTGCGAAAAGTGTTTTTTGCATGTACGAAATAGACTGGTGCAATTAGTGGGAAATTAAAGATTAAACGCATCACAATCAATGCATTTTTATTTCACGAAATGTAATTAGCTAATTGCATTGTTTTCAATTAGAATACAAAAGTTTTGCATTTTAGTCTTTTATGTAATAAAAAAATTAATAATAGGATTATGTAATGGTTAAAGCCATAATAATTTAGTATTACGGTTTTTTTTTTTAGTATAATAATTTTTAATAAATAATAATTATTTTATAATTGTTCCGATAATGCATATGATATAATTTTAAATATTATTTTCATACTTAAAATGCCGTATAAATTTTGATTTATTGTTTCAATTTATATCGTAGTGAATACAAAGGTTTTGCAAATTAGCTTTTATGTAATAAAAAACTATTAATAATAGGATTAATAATACAATTAATAATGGGGCTTTAACCATTACATAATAGGATTATGTAATGGTTAAAAAGCCATATTACTAAATAATTATTTTATAATTGTTCTGATAATGCTTATGATAGCCTGATTTTAAATATTATTTTCATATTTAAAATTCCGTATAAATTTTGATTTATTATTGTTTCAATTTATATCGTAGTGAATACAAAGGTTTTGCATTTAAGTTTTTTATGTAATAAAAAATTATTAATAATAGAATTATGTAATGCTTTAAGCCCTATTACTAAATAATTATTTTATTGTTTTGATAATGCATATGATATGATTTAAAATATTATTTTCATATTTAAAATTCCGTATAAATTTTGATTTATTGTTTTAATTTATATCGTCAAATTTAGTGAGAACTTGACGACGAGAATCAATTTAGTGATACTATGACAAAATGAACTATAAAATTTTTTAAAAAGTTTTATATATAGAAACTTTTGTTGTAAGAAAAATTGATTTTATGTTAGTGATAATGCAGTGCTTTGACAAACGATTCCTTTCCGGTTTTATTTATTTGTTGTTTATACTTTATTGAGTATTTGGTTATTTTTGTTAAATAATAGAAATTAATATTTTATAAAGTTATCCGAGATAAGCTCACGGATGGATTTTGAATTATTGTTAAGCATAAAATAAAAAGAAAAAAATATAAACTGAATATGCAAAATGATTCCATATGATTTTAAAAATATCAACCGAATATCAAAAAGTATAAATTATAAACTAATTATATACTATATGGCTCTAACCGTTACATAATTGCCCAATTTTCTAACTTTAATGTAATTAGACTCGAATAAGAATAAAATCTTACAATGCTAAATGGCGATAGTTTCAAAAAGAATTACAAGAGTTATTTGCTATCAATTACATGAGACAGTCTAACAAAAATACTCTCACCATTTCTGAAAGGGGGGGGGATCCTGAAAATGTCCTTTTGTTTTTGAAATCAAAGATTGTGATTGAATCATTCTTCATCCCCATTTGTCAAATTTTGAAGGGGGTTTTTTCCCCCTTCTAATTATACATTATTTTCGAAATGTACTGAACTTTTTTTTTATTCTATTTCTAAAATCATTACCTTGTATCTAAATATCTGTCAAGCGTTTGATTAATGAATAAAGAAGTCAGAGCTGGTTTTCACAAGGTCAGAGGTAGTTTTAACAGTAAGTTTATATTTACTTTAAATATGCTCTAAAATTTTTTCAGAATTCAATAATGTATATAAAAGCTAAGGGGTCTCATCAATTCAGATCCATTTTTATGGTGCTTTAAAAATTGCAAATTTAAAAAAAATGAAATATTTATTCACAGAAAACAAAATAAACAACTACTCGATTCTTTCATAAAATTTTTATACTAAAAAAATACCTTAAAAAAAAAAAGTACAAATAATGGCAGTTTTTTTTTTTTTTTTTTTTAGTTGTTGTTGTTTAAGAAAATTTTTCTCATAAATGGATATTTATGATTTTACAAAAATTGGCTGACGAACTGTTGTAATTTCACGAAATTCTTTTAAAATTCAAAATAGTGAAAATTTACAAAAGTCGAAGAATGTTTTATAAAAGTATAAGTGAAAAACGCTTAGGGATATGTATGAAAATATGATGAATAATGAGTTAGCAGATAAAATTTTAAATACGTATTCTTCGCTGATATAAATTCGGTATTCTTTAGAAAAACACAATCTTTGATGGAATTTTAAAAAAACGACAAGTTATAAGAAACTTTGCCATAACAAAAATAAATGCTTTCGAAATTGCAATTACAGAGAGTGTTTTATTATGTTATATCAAAATAATAATAATAAGCACACAAAAGATTTTAAAAATAAAATATTTTATAATGATGAATTCCACATAAATGAAAAGAATTCGCATTTTGCATTAAAAAAAAAAAAACACTTTAAATCTAGAGATGAATATTGTGATAAAATAAACCCCCAAAAGTTTTGAAGATAACGAGTTTTTCAGGTATTTTTGAAAACAAAAAGTTAGACATTTTATTTTTGTTGGAACAGGATTTCTAGCGTTGTTAATTGACAATTAGTTGTTTTTAAAAATCACAGAATTCTTTGCCGCCTTAGAAGATCTAAATTATATATTTAAAAAAAAAAAAAAATGGAAACTGAAAATTTTTAAAAATGGATTATATTACCATCCATTTGAAAAAAAAAATACTTATTTCAAATGAATTTTAAAAAGATTAATTTTTTTTCTAATTAAAAAATCCACTTGTTACTAGATTTTATAGTATAGTTTTTCTTCCTATGGCCAAATAAATGCAACTTCAACTCCTCGACAACTTGTGAAAATTAAACTGATTTAAAATGCCCGAGCCTCTTTGGGTCTCTGAACAAACTTTTCAATTATTAATATTTACTAATTGGAAAGGGAACAAAAAACAGTTTGAAATTTTAAAAACAATCTTGCATTTAGCTATTACAAAAGGCAAACCAAAATTAAAATTTCTAAATTAATGCAATATCAAACAATAATTTAAACATCACTGCAATTTTTTTTTGAGAAAATAAATTACATAATAATCGGTGGTCTTTATTAAGCAACCTGGATTCCTAATTTAATTCAAGTAGCAATCACATAAAATTGTAACATGAATGTATATATACTACTACTGGGGAATTATATCACATGTAAATTTAATTGTATTGTAATTTTTATTCTTACTTAACACAATGAGAAAATGGAAAGCTAAATAAATGAATTGAATGAAAAATTATTTTTAAAAAACGTGGATGGAAAATTTTTAAAGTATGGAAAGTGTGTGTAATGTTGGTAGAAGCGCAGATATTGATTTCAAAATTTACAAATTATAATACATTACATACGTGATTAAACTAGCCCTATTTTTAAAATATCAATTTCATTGGATTATAATTATTTTTAAATTGTATAATAATTTGAATAAATAAATACAATGTTATCTACATAGGGTGGACCAATATTAATTACTCACTTAAAAAGAATGAAGAATATATTAATTTTTTCGTAATAGTAATGAAGGTAAAACTATATTATAAGCAAATATTGATTAATATTTTTCACTTTAATTTTCTTTTCATTTGAGGCTGAAACAATATCACTGATGCAAATACATAAAATTAAAAAAGATTATACTGAATTAAAATTTTGAAAATAAAAACATGCAAAGTCGCAAACCATTTGTGTGCGATAAGCTAAATGTGTGATTCCTACCACACCACATCACTGTGCCTAGAGCTGAGTTGCCCCTATACAGATTTGAGAATGATATGAGTGAGAAGTTTGATTGGGCTCCGTGACGCTCTACAGTCATATGAGACCGGGACCTACGGTTTCAAGTGAATTCCGACCTCAAACATACAAACATCTATGGCACTCGTCTATTCAGGCCCCGAATGTATATATAAAATATACTATTACTATAAAACCATTTTTAAATGTAGGCATTTAAAAATTAAATTATGAACTGTATTTCAAATGTGATTGTGGGTAAAACAACATTTTATTGATTAATACCACTAAAGAAAGAGTCATAATAATCCGCATAATATGTATAAGAGTCATAAATGGTCCGCATAATACGTATTTTTACCACCGGTTACAGAAATCATGAATTTTTAACCATGTTTATTTCAGAGAAAGAAAGATTTTTGGATTGTTTAAATGAAAATTTCGGAACTTGTAACTTTAATTTTTTGCCAAATACAGCTAGAGTCATTGTGTTTCCAGTATTTCAAAATTTTAATTGAAATATTTCGCTTTAAAGTAACATTCTGAATTTCAAAAGACATGTAGAAAAGAAACGGGGAAGGGGACATTTTTGCGGGCAATATACTGAAAGAAGAACAGGGTTTCTATTTTACATTAAAATGTAAAGTAAAAAATGCAAATTAAAATTTATATAAAATATTAGGTACATAATATTACATAACTATCGACGCATCAAAAGTGGTCATAAAATGTGACATTTTCTTAATTTTGCATTTCATTAATTTTCTTAACTTAAGTTAATAAAAAAAAAAAAAAAAAAAATACCACAATATCCTGGCCTCAATTTGTTTTTCTTAAAGTTTTTCTCTGAAAATTAGTACACCTAATGAAAGTTAGAAGGTATAAAAATATTTAAATTGAGCTTAAATTACAGAATTTAAATTAAAAAACATTTGAAATTCTTAATATACTTAACAAAAACATCGAAGAACCGGTAACTATTCAAACAATACGGAAGTATTCGAGAAATCAAAGCGGAAAATCGAACAGATGACGGAAACATATAACAATTGATAAATTACACCAGAAAGAGATCTCAACATACTGCGACATTATGTCATTGTCAAGGTCGTATAGCTATGCAGGCATTGTTTCCCAAAATACTAGACTTCGGAAAGGTAATTATATGCGGTGGTTGTCATGGCGACCGTAAAACATCATAATTCATAACTGCAAAATTGTCGGCTACACTTATAAATGGCCTTAAAGATAAAAGGATTATAGGATATGCAATTATCAAGATAAAAGAACCGGTCTCGAACATTTGGAAAGGGCAAGTTGTTGTATATTGGAATATTAGTTTTTAAAACCATAAAAATATACTTAACAAAATAAAAAAAAAAAAAAAAAAAATCCTTTTATTTTTAGAGATAAAATTGTTTTATTGAAAATACAAAAGGATTTAATTTCCATATTACATTTATCAAATGATTCGGTAAATATTCGCAAAAGACTATTGGCATCTGTTGAATAAAATATTATGTGCTTAAAATATATTCAAATTTAAAAATAACTTTATTTATTTAACTATAAATTTCACAACTTAATGTTTTTAATAAAATAATTTGAAATTTATTTAAAAATTAATTTGCTAATTAAATTTACTAATTCTACTTTACAAAAATTAACGTCTTCTATATAACCTTGGAATGTTGTTGTTGTTCTAATGCAGCTGGCAATAAATACAGAGACAGTTAATCTTTATGCCATAATCAAGAGCTGCACAGCTATTACTCCTTTAGCACTACCCAGGGGGCACGTATAGCTTGAAGTTATGTTACGGGCAAGAGTAACACTACCCCTACAATGTTCTGCGATCTTATTAGACCGGGACCTACGGTTTAAAGTGGATTCTGAACCACTGCAAACATCCATGGCACCACGCGCTAGCAAACTCGGCCATCAGGCCCCACTTTAGAAGGTAAAACATGTTTCTCTTGTATTGTATACTGTATACTTTCAAAATTGTATACTTTATCTGATATATTAGTTATTTTTTTTAAATATCTATCCGGGGTTGGAAAAAAAAGGATAATTTAAAAATATTGCATTGGCATTTAGAATGGTATTCTATTGTCTAATTCTGAAAAATATTTGATAAAAACGATAATAATCTTAGCTATATGCGAAAAGAAAAATAAGTCGCAATTCTATAAAAAATTGTTTAATGTATTCTTTTTTCCCCTCACTTTAACTGGGTTGGTTTTTCAATTACAAAATAAATAAGTTAATTAAAACAACTCTGTTTTTAATGGAAGTCATTATTCATTAATCGTAAGGCTTTTAACGCATTATATAACCTTGTGGAAAACACAAAACAAAAAATTAAGAAACTTGTTGCAAAGGTGCATGATCTGATTACGAAGTGAATAATACATCTACTGAGATATGCAAAATACTGTACTCATCCCAGATCAAGCTCAAATTGGAATTAGAGAGACAAGGACGTTCATTCATCCTGTAGGAACGAACGGTTGAAAAATGGCGGTGTCACAGTTCATCATCTACACTCCATAAATCTGTCCCATTTCGCGTTCGAACGGATGCACGGTGCGTTGCCACTCCACAAAGCACAAATTCAAGGTCGAGAAATGGGAAATTGCTTTAGAACTTGAGAGATAAAATTTAGAAAAGAAAACCACAAAAAAGAATATATCGTTTGAAAGGAACACGAAATTGCATGTTCTCTACTGAGATATTTTATATTTCCATTAAATATCAAATAAGGTAATTTCAACAACTGTAAACAATCGTCATTGAATTAAAAATTTTATCTTGATGGTTAAATTTGATTTCTTAGAAATAAAATAATATTAAAAAAAAAAAAAACTTAATACTTTAAAAAAGAAACTAAGTTACATTTATTTCAGAGGGTTCATTTTTTTTTTTTTTTTTTTTTATAAATATATCTTGACAAAAAGCATTGTTAAATGTTAGTTCAAAAAACATTTCTAACCTTTTTGAAAATTAGTTTTATAAAATTTAGAAACTGGATTTTTTAAAAATTGTTTACGACTATTAACAATTTTCAAAACAATACATGATTTACAGAAACGTCAAATTTTTTTTTCTTATTAACAATTTTAACTTACCTACATTTGCTTTTGAATTTAAAAATATAAAAAAAAAACATAAAAAAAAAATTCCATTATTTCAGAATGTTAATTTTTATAAACTTATCTCGACAAAAGGCTTTGTTAAAATGTTAGTTAAAAAAATAGTTTACAGATATTAACAATTTTCAAAACTTAACGTGATTTACAGAAACGTCGTTTTTTTTTTTTTTTTTTTTTTTTTTTCCTATTAACAATTTTAACTTGCCTACATCTGCTTTTTTGAATTTAAAAATTAAAAAAAAAAAAAAAACTCTACATGAAAAAAAAAAATTGTTAAAGCTCAATAGTTTTATATGGATACACATTCATTCTATTTTATTTTAATAAGTGAAGGGTAAAAAACTCCACAATATATGCAGGTTATATCCTTTCAAACAAAGTAACAAATTAAAAATTTTGTACAAACACTAGACTTTTTGAATTAGCACTAATCTTATACATGATAGAGAACTGCTTACATAATTTTAAAAGATTATACATAGGGATGATTTCAACAGTTATGTCAGAGTAAATCAAACTCATACCTGGCGTTAACATTGATAAAAATATTTATTGGCAAGTGTAACATATATTTATGCACTAAAGATGCAAATGGGTTAAGACAGAATCAAAAGTAACCCATTAGCACTTGTAACTAGAATGCTTTTTTGAAATAATGTTGCAATAAAATTCTTTAGCAGTTTTTTCAGCAGGCTGTATATCAATGTTATGACAACAAGGAATTCTGCACGTTTCTAACTTCCGTCTAGTTGCAGAGCTTGATTTGGGGGGGTGAAGAAAAAAAATACCCAAAAGAAAGGGGGAAAAACTTCACGGACTCTACAAAAGTAGCCTTCAAACCGTTCCAATTTGCAATTCTGATTAGGTCGGTAGTAAATTCACAACACGCTCGCTAGCATCTCAGGCGGGAGAGGGAAAAAAAAGGGAGTAAAAACAAAAATATGCTACCTTAAAAAAAATAAGAAAAAATTTACTTTTTATTTGCATGCAAAATATTTCCACCCATATTCCATAAAAACTAAAAAAAAGAAAGAAAATGAAACATGTTTAAAAAAAAGTCAAAATTTATTGCTACTAAACGGAATTCTACAGAAAGTCACCCATTTCAAGGCCATTGTGTACACAACCTAAATATGAGAAACAAAAGATATAAGAAACAAAAAAAAAACTTTTTCTTTCTTTTCCTCAGTGATGCAAGGTTAAAAAGGTGGATAGCTTCAAAAAAGAAAATAACCTGAGGGGGCGGTGTAAAACCTCAGTATTTGTGGCGACTAAGACAAAATAAAGAAAACAGGAAACCCGAGTCGATTTTGTAAACCAAAAAAGAAAAGCCTCAATTTCAATTTTTTTTATGGTGATTATTCATAATTAATATTAAATTTCGTTAAATGCACTGAAATATATGTAATAGATTTTTAATTCTTGGTATAAAACCCATATATTTACTATTAAATTAACAAAATAAAACAACTGTTATTCTGCTTGTAGTTACAACAGGACATGCGGTTGACATCAAAACGCAGATAATCACAAATAAAAACCTATTCACTTCATAATGAAGTGTATTAAAATAATTCACACGAAACAAAAGTCTAGCACAAAAAAAAAAAAAAAAAAAAAAAAAAAATATTGAAGATTTTTTTTTTTTTTTTTTTTTAACATTCCATCCTCTAGAATTACATTTTCAAATATTAACACGCATAAAAAGAAAGAATTAACCTCATTGTTAAAAATAACTTTGATAAGAGAAATTCAAGTGAAGCAGTACACTTTTCATAACAGCTTTTAAAAAATTCAGAGGTATATAAACTAAGATACATTTATAAACGGGAAATCATGCATTAAAAATAATAAGAACTTTCAACATGAAAAGAAGATTTTAAATAAATAAATGCATACCAATCTTTATATCAAATAAGGAAATTTTTGCTGTTTTCAAATTACATTACCTTGTTTTTATTATATGAAATAATAAATTATTCAGGTCTAATGTTTCTGCCTATAGAAATGTCTATTAGAAATAAAAATAATCAAATATTATCACTATAATCAATAAAGAAATATTATCCATTAATAAATTTATTACTGTTCAATACTTTCAATATTATTTTTAAAAAAATGCAATAAAATAAATAATGCATTAACTTTATAATACAAAAACTAAACACTTGCAATGCAAAAGGACAATACGTTAAATGATCTGTTTTCAATTCACTAAATTAAACGAACGATTTTAAATCCAACAATTTTACTTCCTTCACTTCATATTCTAGATTTCATTAATTTTGAAATCGAATAGTTTACATTAAATATATAATTTTTTTTTATTAAATGAATAATTTCTCTTATTTGTTTTTACAAATTGATTTCTAAAAAACAAAAATAATAAATAAATATTTTTGCTTAATTAAATAAATTATTTTTCTCAAACATATTACGATATATGATGCCTTTAGAAATATTTATTAGAAATATAAAATAATCAAATATTATCACTATAATCAATAAAAATAGTATCCATTAATAAATTTATTACTCTTCAGTACTTTTAATAAGATTATTGCATTTATGAAATGCAACAAAATAAATAATGCATTGGTTTAGAATATAAAAACTAAACACTTGCAAATGCAATACTGTGGACTTTAAGTTAAAGTTATTTGTTTGCAATTCTCAAATTAAACCAAAACGATTTATTAAATAAACTACAACGCATCTGAAATAAACCCAACAATTTCACTTCACTTCATATTCTAGAAAATTGTAATTACATTAATTAATCTTGAAATCGAATATTTTTACAATTAAATATTTTTTTTTTATTAAATAAATTTTCTTTATTTAATGTTTTTTTTTTTATTCTTATTCGTTTTTACAAATTGATTTCTGAAAAACAAAAATAATAAATAAAATATTTTTCTTAAAAAATAAAATAAATATTTTTCAAACGTATTACGATATATGATGGAATAAAAACTTAAAAATTGCACTTTTAGAACAATTTTACTTCACTTCATATTCTAGAAAAATTGAAATTACAGTAATTAATTTTGTTATTAAATGTCTTTTAAATTATTTGTTTTCAAATCGATTTCGAAAAAAAACAAAAATAATAAATAAATATCGTTTTAAATTGAATAAATTAGTTTTTTCAAACATATTACGATATAAGATGGAATAAAAAACTTTTATTTCATTGTTTAGAACAAATAAAATAAACAACTCAAAACAATTTTTGACAAACGATAACAAACAAACTCGGCTCCTGAAATTCCGGGTCAAATATTACAGCAATAATGCAAAGAAAATAAAAAAGAATTGCATCAAATATACTTCCTTTCAGTATGAAAGTTTCTATAATTTAATAGGAGTTTTTTTCCCTCTAAATTTGACTTTCTACAAAAATACTTAGAAAAGAAGAAAAATACAAATCGTGCGTCAGGTGCGACACAATAGATGGGGCAAAGAATAGTCTCACTTTTTCCTCCTTTTCGCTTAAATTATGTAGAGTCGGCATTAAAAATATAAAGTACTTTCGGAGAATAATTTTTCTTCAGGTGAGTTCGTTCAAAATTATTATATATTAGGGAAGATGCATTTACACATAATGGTTCATTCCAGACTAAAATGAGCAACAACGGTTAATATTATGACGAAGAAGTCTGATAGCGACATTATAGTAATTTTAAATTTGTTTTTCAATTTTAAATTTGTAAAGAAATCCATATTTTTAAAGGGTTACACCGTGTATTTAAATTAAATAAACACTACTTCTTTGTTACAATTTTTCACTATAAAAAAAATTGTTTCGAATAAAAATTTTTTTAATACATTGTAATTAAATGCATGATGAAATTTATCTTGTGAACTTTAATAAATTTAAAAAGGAAAAATAAATGATTGGTTGAAATTAGAATAATGCACATGTGATATCATAATACTAGCAAACAATAACTGACACAAACTATTTAAAAATTCATATATTTTAAATTTATATATAGGATAGAGTTTCACTTAATAGCCTTTGATATCAAATAAAATCCAAAAATTATTCATCTTACTCAAACATAATTTGAATCAATAAAATTTTCATGAGAAAGTAAAAACTTCCGTGAAAGATTATATATAAATAATGTATATAAAAATTATGGCAAAAATTACTACAATTAGCAAAAATTATTAATTTTCAATATGCAAATAAGCAATAAAGTCACTGAACTATAAATAAGATTTCAATAAATTTTAATATATTACTTAAAGAAAATATTATAAACTTTTCAAATAAGCATCTGTATCTAAATCAGATTTTAATATAATTTACCTTTGCATCCACAAGACCTAGTAGTCCGTTGCTGCTTTCTGTCAGCATATCGAATCATATTATCAAACAATAATATCCAATCAGTGTCTTCATCCCACAGTATACTAGTACCATTTGGAGACAGTAATCCTTCAAATGATTTAGTTTCACTAGTTCCAGAGTTTGAATCTGTCTCTTCCGTTTGACTTTTTTGCCCGGAAGAAGCAACATTTGGTCCTCCCAAGCCACAATGTTGGGTTTCCACCTATAGCACCTTCTATTGGAGAATCCAACTTGGTATCACAACCTGTAGCACCATTCGAACTTTTGCCATCGTTAGCTATTTCGCTTATAGCGGCACCATTATTATCCATTTGGTAGCTGGTGGAATGTCATTTATGCCATCAGTAAACCTTACCTTGAGTTCTGGACTTTTGGTTCTAGGGCTATAGGACGACTGGCGTGAGCTATCATTGGATATAGAGGCATTAAGGTCTTTATCGCTGTTAACAGTACCATTGTGATTCTTTGACGGAATGTCTCCATTGATTAATCCGGACCACCTAGAGCTTAGTTGTACTTGACAAACTTGGATCACATTTTTGCACTGAATTAAATTTTGTCAACATGCTTTTTTGTCAGAATCGATGAAGTAAACGTTGATTTATCATCACCAGAAGACGAAACATGCCGTTCGTGCGTTCCATTAGTTGAGGTAGGTACATTATTACTGACTGTTGACAAATGAGTTTCGATTTCAGAAGATGAATTCAATGATATATTAGCACTTCCATTGATGACAACTGATGAACTCTGTTGTTCTAAATTAAGCTTTGTTGTTGGCATGGATTTAATTCTTTTAAACTAATTAGCGTAATAGTATACAAGCCGATTAAGCTGCACTAACAATAAATTGAAGCAAAAATATTTTGTATATAAATCACACGTTATGTCCACAAACTATTTTTCATATAAATGCACTTCGGGATTCAAATGACAATCTAGTCCACACTGAATGAATGCACAACACTACAAAAAAATGGACAGATTCGATGATGAAGTAAATGGCTCGGCTATACCTATATACTAATTTAAATATCAAGTTTTTAATCTGCTTTTCTACCCGTTATACTATGAGCAAGAGAAGAGGGGAAAAAATGAGATTCAAGACTCGTACCGAGTGAGATGTTGAGTACGAAAACAAACACGGAGTATAAAAATATAAAACTGTGAGTCAGCGGCCTTTTGTAATGTATAAAATCACTCTCTCCCGGCGCATAAATCGCGGCGTATTGTCCACAGGCACACAACTCTGCTCTGTCACCCACTTTCTCCCTCACCGAGAATACGGCACCGAAGCTCCGCCCAACAGCTGTTTGGGTCCTATCAGAGGAGGACGGACGACAGACCATTCAAGAGCGGATTGGCTGAGCGGGGGCCGTCATTAAAGTGATAATGCGTGTTTTAAGACGCGTCTCGAAAGTTCTGATTTCGTTGTATTTATCTCCACTTAGCATTTTGAGTTTTATCAAAACTTTTGTGTTTTCAATATTTGTGAGATAAAAAATAAGTGGTGTTTCATAAAAAACAATTTGCTTAGAATATTGCATAAAAAAGAAACCAAATTGCAAATCAATTTTTGTAATGCAATCATAGCATTGTTTTCACAAGTACAGATTTACATATATGGTTATAATTTTATCTAAATAAGGCAAATGTGAGATTAATAAATTTATTATACATTTAATATTAAAAACGAATAATTTTGATTTAATAAATAAAACAATTACACAATTGCTTCATAAAAAATTGCTTAGAAAGCTTAATAGTTATCTTGCATTAAAATAAAAAGACACCAAATTGCAAATTTATGTAATGCAATTATAACATTGTTTTAATAAATACAGATTAACATAGTAATATGCCTATGATTTTATCTAAGTAAATATTTTAAAAATGTGAGATTTTAATATTAAATGTAAAGTAAAATTACTAAACGAATAATTTTAATATGGATAAAATAATTACACAGTTGTTTCATAAAAAACAATTTGCTTAGAATATTGCATTAAAATAAAAGAAACCAAATTGCAAATAAATTTTTTGTAATGCAATCATAGCATTGTTTTCTACAAGTACAGATTTACATAATAATATGGCTATGATTTTATCTAAATAAGTCAAATAAAAATATGAGATTTTAAAATTAAATTTATAGTAAACTTATTAAACGAATAATTTTGATTTAATAAATAAAACAATTACACAATTGTTTTTCAATCCTAAACAACAGTAAAAACACTTAGGGTTTTAAAAAATGAAGATCCGTGTCTTTTAAATACTTAAAAATTTTATAAGAAATAAAATGACGATTATGAAAATTATAAACAAGCAGCATTCTTGAAAATATGAATAAATAAATGTCCAAAGAAAGGCAACGACCGCAATTATTCACAGTATGGGAGCGAAAAAAAAATATTTATCCTCTCTTAAACCTTTTCGTAAACAACATAAACCTACAACTTTTCAAAACAATAAGCAGTAACTCAATTTTCTTATTGTCTTTGAAATAACAACATAACCTGCAAGTGCCCGTTTTCCCAATTCTTTTCAAAACTAATCAAAATATGACTGAAAAACAAGCAGATAATAATTTCTTTTGGTCAAGTTAAGAGCTCTTAAATGTCAAAGACTTAATTTAAACTTGTATTTTTTTTCAATACACAATCCTCCGTAAAAAAAACCCACACGAATTGAATTAGTTTCAACATGATCTTCTGGAATGTTTACATATAACTTTTTTTCCTCGCACATTTTATTTTAAAAATAAAAATCCATTTGCAAAAATCCTTAAAATAAAAACATAATCATTGTTAAATCAGCATGATCAAAAATTACCCTATATGTATAGATAATAAACCCAACAATAAATAATATAACATATAAACAATACTTAATAATTTTTATATAGCTATGATCAATATTTAACATAAGTATTATACTTTCAGTTTACGATAATCCTCAATTTATAATAATCAATTTCAAATCAAATTCACTACTTCTCAGAAAATTTTTAAATACCTAATTGGAAAGATATAAAATATATACAGTTGTATAAAAAATTATATAATATACAGTTGTATAAAAATTATATAATATACAGTTGTATAAAAAATTATATAATATACAGTTGTATAAAAATTATATATTATACAGTTGTATAAAAAATATATATTATACAGTTGTATAAAATTATATATTATACAGTTGTATAAAAAAAATTAACAGCATGGAAGTGATGCATTTTTTTTCAACAATATATTTTGGAGAGAAAGCACTTGAAATTCAATCACTAGGCAACTAAAGTAAAAATATGCAACTTGATCATTTAGAGGTAGAATGACTATTACTAATTAACAAGCAAGTGTGTACACAACAGGACTGCTATCTAGCCATGAGTAGAGTAAGAAGAATTTCTTTGATATGCAACAACTGTTATGTGATATAAAACTATCCGCTATTTCTATTGGCGATAACACAGAACTAACATTAATATCACAATATCTCAACATGGGACAGAAATCGCCTTTATTTATAAATCAATTCAGAAATCGACGTTTTTGTTATCAGAATTCATAGAGTACATCACATTAGAAATTTTTTACTGACAATTATTCTAAAAATAAAATGCTATATTTCATTTTAACTCAAAACTATATGAATATCATCAAGCACAATGCGAACAAAAAAAACAAACAAAAAGAAAACACATAAACAATTGAAATCCAAGCAAATGAAATCAACGTCAGAACGTTCACGAATTGGAATTAACTGTTTAGCCTAGTGTCAATCTGTGTAGAGTATATACGTTCTCTCCATAAATGCTTAGAGTTCTTATTAAATCTCTGGAATTCAAGTAACTCAAGAGTCAAATTCTTGAATGTAATCAAATGAGGCATATTCTTAATTTCCACTAGACCTATTGAAAGTCTTGATTGTAAACAAGATAAATCGAAAGAAATATTTTATTATTTTTCACAAATGCTTGTCAGGGCTGTATACAGGAATTTCAAACTTTTATTTTACTTTCTTTTTCCAGATTTGGTTTCGATGTACATACCAATCAATGTCAATAACAATACACACAAAGCGAGAGAGTGTATCCGTAGAAGAGTTTGATATTTGATAAAAGTGTTTAGTTCATGATTAATCCTGATAGGCGATGATAAGAGTAGGGTTAAAGCCCACAACCAAAGCAAACATTGATAACAGAGATTGATATGTTTTCGTAATTGAAAAAAAAACCACAGAAAAACTCACAATGTAAACATCGAAATAAAATAAATGAGATCAAGTTCAATGACTAACTTGATAATAAAAAGCTTCCAAATATTTCAGACTTTAACATAAAAATTGTGTTAGAAATAAATTCTTTTACCCCGATATTGTCAGTTTAATTCTTACCTACTATATGTGTCTAGTAAACATTATACAAGAACACAACCGTATCAGTACAAAAATCAAAAGAGAATTGACAAGACAAGAAATGAACTAAAACCCCGACCACTTTGCACAAACAAAAGTCTCAACATGTAAAATATCATATGCTCCATAGAAACATAATCAAATTGTATAACAAAACCTTCATAATATTACCAACACAAAATCTCGATATATACCTAACTGCCATTCTTATTCAACTCATTATGAAAATTCACCGTAAAATTTAATAACAATAGCAAATTTATATTGCATAATTTAAATTAATTTCTTAATTTATTTTGCATTTAAAACAATTAACAATAGCAAATTTAGCAATAAGTAAATGTTTTGGATTATGAGTTTCATGCTGTCTTATCTGTCGAAATTTTCAGGTTTTTTGGAAAAATATGCATAAGATATACAATTTTTTTATGCTAAATATTTTATTAATACTCGAAAATACATCAATGCTATCCTAGAAAAATTTTTAGCATATTTCACAATCATCAACCATCGAAAAACACTTTAATTCTCACAAAAGTAATCTTAAAAAATAATGATGCTATTGCTAAATGCAAAATATTATTTATTTTTATTTTATCTCATCTAAAAATAAAAATAAATAATATTTTGCATTTCTGATTTATTTTACAGTTACGGATTCCTAAACTCTTAAGTAGAAGAATTTGTTCACACCAGTTTTTGAAATGCAGTTTGGGGGAATGATTGAAATAGTAATACTCTAAACATGGGAAAAACTGAGTTTCGATTGGATGTCCTCCATATAACAGAAGACCACAAAGAAATGTATTAACATTATCATTAATTGTTAACGTCAATACATGTTTTATGTGTAACCTAACCAACTAAGGAACCAGGAACCCAAGGCAACTTTTGAAAAAAAAGGTTTCTTTAAACCAATTAATGTAATTAATTAATAAACTCATTATGTTTTTAATTTGTTTAATTTTTAAGTATTTAATTTTCTTCATTGTGGCTTGTTAAGGCAATTTGCAATTTTCAATGCATTGTTGTTGATATTTTTTTATTCCCCTGTCCCTTTTTGTAATTTTTATTTTTCATTGCATAAAGTTAATAAGTTTCAATTAAATGAATATGTGAATTTGAATAAATAAAACTGCATATTGTAAATTTTTGATGAAATACTTGTTTTCCTCATAAAACGCCTTCTTACTTTAGACAAAATTGCAATTTTTCTACACCACTTTTAAACGTAAGGGAATGGGTAGCGTAACCATGTTAATATTAAATATTTTTCTTTCTAGAAAATGTTGATTTTCATCAGTAAATTTATAATTTTTAATCCATTATAAACTCTCTTAAGACTTGTTTGTCTTCAGTTGAAAGAATAAAGTACTTTTAAAAAGTGTTTCTAAAGATAAATTTGTCTTTTATTTCCATTATAAAACACCTTTTCTAATTCAGGAAGTTTTTCTTTTAATTGACAGCAGCATTAAAGTGAAAGGTATCTCTTTTTGTGGACATCATGAACCTCATACCAAAATAATATGTTCACATATTATAAACAATAACCTGTCTCTCTCTCTATATATATATATATTATGTACACACGCACTAACATACACACACACGCATGCATGGAGAAAACAAGATAATGAAGATGGTGAAAAACAAAATTTGCACACAACTACGGAATGCAATATGTGGACGGTCCCTATTTACCCAAACCACACAATAGGTACCGAAGCGTAAAGAGAGACCCGCGGAAGCGTAATAACAGTGTCTTGGAGAAGAGAAAACAAGTATAAAATACTCAATTGATAAATAAAACACATCTCTAAAACAGAAATCGATGAAAAGTCAACAAAATTAATTCCAGACTGATAACCAAAAACAATCATAATAATAAAAAAATTAAAAAACGATGAAAGAGAAGGTAAAAGTTCATTATTTTTTTAACAAATAAGCTTGCTGTTTTTCTCCTATTTTTTCCTCTTTAAAGCGCGTTTTTCCTTAATGAGGTAATTAAATGTCATACTGTTCATAATAGCGAAGAAATACTAAGAATTTTTAACATATATGTTTTCTGAAGCGTTCAACCAGTAGACAAAAAAAAAAAAAAAAAAAAATCTAAACTTTTTTTAAATATGTTTTATGTCACGTGTGGGAAATGAAATAATTCTTTTTAATGAGAAATTTCTTTTTTTTTTTTTTCAATTGCTTCAAACAGTTTGTCATAAAATAAGTAAGACACATATTTATTTATAAACAGATAAATAAGAATCGAACAAGAATAATAAAAGTAGGTATAGAACTTTGATTTGATTACATTAAATGAAACAGAAATATACAGGGTGATTATAATTAAAGGTCCCACTTTCAAAATGCTGTAAAATAAGAACCACTCGTTACAATGAGTTCAAATTTGAACTGAAGATACTTGAAGAAGGGGGAAACGGTACGACATCAAAAAAAAAAAAAAAAAAAAAAATTTACACCGATTCTCCCCATCCAATTTGGTATGACCTTGCCGTGGTGGATGGGCTTTCCACTAACAGTGTAACAACTGTTGAATGACTTGGAAGACATTTTTTCCCGTCAAAAACCAAAACAATCAAGCACATTGAACACTACAGTTGGTTTAATGTACAACTCATTCCAAATAAGTTGTAATTTCAATCCAAAATATCACTGGCAGCCGAATTCACTTTCTTTATGCCACTTACAGAGAAATCAATTAATACACTTCTAAACTTTTTTTGATGTCGTACCGTTTCCCCCTTCAAGTATCTTCAGTTATTTGAACTCATTGTGATGAGTGGTTCTTTCTTTTTTACAGAATTTTGAAAGTGAGACTTTAATTATAATCACCCTGTACATTTATTCGCCAATGTTAGATTCATTTGCCTATTAAATTAAGACAGCGCATTTTTTTCTAATTATTGTAAGTTTAGAATAATATAAACTTTGAAGGTAGTTGTAAAGGAAAAAAACAGAGGGAAAAAATATCCAAAATAAGTTTATTACAAATGGCATTTTTTTTTTTTTTCCTTCTTTCTTTTCCCTATTTGTAGAATGACTAATGAAGGAAATCCCAGTGGTTTCAGTAACTGAGGTAAGCAGCCTGCGAAATTAACAATATCAATAAAATAATAGAAATGCAGTATTGTGTTGATATTTTTATTTATTAACCTTTTCAAGGTTAATCTGCTTTTTTAAGTAAATATATATATTATTATTATTATTATTTTACCTATTCTTCTCCCTTTTTTTTTTTTTTTTTTTTTGTTTAATTATGCTTTATTCTTTCCTATATTACAGTAAGCACTCTTTAATCGGAGCGTTCAGGAGTAGGGCCTTGCTAGATTATTAACCGTCAATATAGTTTTAACGGAAATACCGAAGATATATCATTTGTAGATAAAAATAAATCATTCATCTAGATAAAAATTGAAACGATTAAGATACGTACATATTTAACGCATTTACGCACATTTTTAACCTCTAGATCACCAGTGGTGAAAATTTTTCGGCCCGTGAGATTTATCACACTTTTAAAAAATTTATTTATTTTATAATGGCCAAAGTAGTGAAAACCAATGTATTAAAAAAATACATTATGTGTGCATCCATATTTTCAAAAAGTAACTGTCGAATTTGTGAGAAAAAAATTAACTTTGATTTTAAAATAATATTCTTGCGAATATATGACAGTTATTGCTAAATATTGACAATATAGGACATATATTTATACATAGATATATTTATATTAAATATTGATAATATAAGACATATATTTTTATAAATCAATATCTGTAATAAATATATATATATATAAAGAGAGGGAGAGAGAAATTTTCCAATTTGAGAAATCTGACACAAAAAGTTAGCATTTTGGTTGCACTTACACCTGAGAATCATTTTTTTCCCCCCGAAAATGAAATTGACCCAACACAAAACACGCTCAAACATAACAGACGCTAACCTGCAACACCATTACGATGTGCAAATACCCAAACTGAGATCGATTTGCAAAAGCTAAGTGAAAGAATGGAGAAACAAATATCGCACTTGTAAAATAAATATTTTTTAATGATTTCATTTATGTTTAAATATTTTTCATATTTCATTTTTAGTGTTATATATTTTCTTACAATGTGCGTTTAATATCATTATTATCATATTATCTATGCTTACATGTAAGAATAATAATAAACACAATAATTATAACTCCTTATATTTCAATTTTTCATTCCACAAAAATGCCTATGGTGTATCTAAATCTGTTGTTGTTTCTTATCCCACTTGGCTGGCCAAGCCCACGAGCCCATACGTACTCATGATTGAAGGGGAAGGAAGCAGCTTCTGTTGTGATGGAGCACCCGTAGGTAGAAGTCTGACTATGGCTCCGTGACGCTCTTACAGTCATAGGAGACCGGGACCTACGGCTTAAAGTGGATTCCGAACCACTACAAACATCCATGGCACCGCCGGGATTCGAACCCGAAACCTGTGGCACCGAGCGGCAGAGCGCTAGACACTCGGCCATTCAGGTCCCAAATTTGTGAATGCCAACGGCACGCAGTGTTCTCAGGTGGTCACCCACCCAAGTACTAACCGCGCCCAATGATGCTTGACTTCGGTGATCTAACGAGAACCGGTATATTCAGCATGGTATGGCCGTTGGCATCTAAACCTAATATGGGGATAAATAATTTTATATGTTGCCCGTGGAGTTGTGTTGCATTGATCATTTGGGTTGGCCACCTCTGCTCTAGATAATATAAATATCCGACAGTTATTTCGTTATTCTAGCGAGTACTATAGAACATTAATTTAATTGAATATTCTGGTATTTATAAAATCCACAGTGCTAAAGAAAAATTAATGCTATACAATGATAGTTAAAACAAGTTTTGACAAGCTTATTTATGACAAAAAAAATTGAATAAACATGAGACTAACCATCTGAATAGGATTTCGAATAGAAATAGGAATAGGAAAAACATAGGAAATAAGAAATAACTATTCGAATAGGAAAACCACTACGAATTAAACACAAATTTATGAATTTTACGCTGTACTTTGAAAACTGTTAGTTAAGATGAACACTAGGTGAAAATGCGTACAGCACTGTATCGCGACCTGGCAGTCAAGTTTAACAAACACCCGTATCAGCACGAAAATCTGAAAACAAATGGCTCGATCGGTGCCGGATTATAGAAGGTGCCGAAACGTCAAATGCTGGATTAAAATGAGGTTACTGTAGTTAAAATTTTTACTTTAATGCAAATTTATTCCGTGGCTGTTTTTCCGCTTAGCTTTTAACCAGTGAGTAATAAACACTTAAAAAAAAATTAAACAATAAATAACGTGAGAATGCATTATAACAAAAAGAATGCCCGAATTACTGACCGCAAAATGTTTAAAAACAAACATAAAACACTTTCACCAGTTAGGACCAGATATTTGAAAAAAAAAAAAAAAAAAAATTATGTCAACAAATACATTCGTGATTTTTCGTAGCCTCAATACATTGAGGTGAGTTTTTTTCCCCCCAAATGCTTCAGATTAGCTGCAGTTGCTTTTACATAAACTTGTGACCACTTAAAAAACAAAGAAAAAAGTTATTAAACTAAATTAATTAAAATTGTATTAGAAAATTATTTGTACCAATAATATTTTAAAAAATTACTTATCAAAATACAATGGGTGATAAATATTATAAATGACATAGATTAAAAATCACAGTAGAAATTAAAAATATTACTAATAATTTTTTTTTATTTATAAAAACAAATTTAACACATCTTAAAAATTTACTTCATATCGCCCTTATAATAACATAAAAATAAAATTTTATGTATCGAATAAAGCGTAATGAATATTTACAATGAAACACTAAAAAAGAAAAATTACATTAACTGAAATTCATAATTTAATTAGTACTTTATGTAAGGAAGATAATGAACTAATTGTGTTTCAATAATTAAAATTAGACAAAGCAAACCGTCGAATTTTAAATTATACTATTAAAAAAATTCAATAAGAATATTGAAGTTTCTGAATAATATAAGGGACAAATTAGAGGGGTGAAAATTGAAAAGTTGGAACATAAATACTAAGTTTTTTTAATGAGAGCACAAGCTTCAAAATATTATGCGATATTTAAAAGAAAAAAATGAAAAACAGCAGCTAATTTAAGTGAAATTTTAATAAAGGTTGCCTGCTACAATATGCATGGAGGAACTTCAAAATCCAATAAGGCTTAATTACATTCGCTGGGAAGACCAAACATTTTTTTCTGGCTGCATCCCATGCTATGAAATGCTATTAAAGGAAAGGGAACAAGTCCCTAGCAGGAAAGGGAAAAAGAAAACTCCCAGTATCGTTAGAAGGATAACGAACGATTTATGAACTTCAGGAGGGGAGCGGTATTTAAATGATCGTCTGTTCCGGTCTGGAAATGAAGGCTACCGAGATTATCGAACGAAGAGTGATAATAAGATCGTTAATACAAATTCGTAATGCAAGCGTAGAACAATTGCATTAATTTTTGCCAGACGATATTTAGAAATGTAACGATTTTATTCTAGATTTTTTTTTAACAAGAAAAAGTGACTGAAATATCAAATTTAAAAAAAAAATATTTTAATCATTAAAAAATTATCTAGAAATACTTTAATAATTAAATATCTTTAATTCATTAGCAATCTTTATTATAATTTACAGTTGAAATTTTTGCTTATTAGAAAACAGATCACATCAAATCTCAGAAATGAGTTATGAGAATTCTCAGAAATGAGTCAATGAGAAATGGCATTATGATATATCTCAATTTCAGATATATTATAACGGATAAACTTTGACTAACTAGGCAGAAATCTAAAAATTAACCATGAAAGAACAGCAAATCCATGCGAAAGTTATCTATTTTGTATGGGAGCATATATTGCAGTTTTCAAACACCATAGTAAAATTGTTTGGTATTTGATTAATATTTCCCTTATATAGATAGTGTTTGCATTTTTTTATATATATAATCTCATTACATGAAGTATTTAATTTTACAATTGCCATCTGATTCATCTGTTAGTTAATTTTGTATGGGAGATTTTTGGTAGTAAAAATCAATTTAAAAGCTGAACAATGGTACAATGCCAATGCCGATTATTGTAGCTCCGATTTTTTTAAATTGACTAGCTAGAATTTAATAAAACAATGTTCTTTAAAATAACTAATCTTTATTAGGAATTAATAGCTCTAAACAAAAAATAAATAAAACACTTAACTGAGATTTAACAACAGAAAAAGATTTTAAACGTTATAAAATTAAATTTGAAAACTGTGAACTATATATATATATATATGAGAATAAGGGAAGAACATTACGTCCTATAGATCTATAATGTCATAGACTTATCCATTAGGCCGATATAAAAATTTGAATTAAAGTAAGTTATATCACTTTGGATATATATTAGCTTGCAAACACAAAGACAAGAATTGAAAATTCTTTCAAAACTCAAATGTCAGAGATGTTTAAATGTATTGAAGCAGTGAGAAAAAGTTAATAATTAAGATTGCAATTCTTGAGCTTGATATTTTAGCTGCTAGATGCAGCTTTATATATAAAGTTAAGGATTGTAGAGATCAGGTAGTTGTCAGTTGTAAAATTATCAAAACAGGGCGAATTTATTTATTCTTGATTAAAACATATATGCGTGTAACTCAGCTATCTTATTTTGTTAGACAAAAACACCGTTTAACTTGACGTCGGCGAACGACCCACAATATGAATACACGAAAGCAAAATTATCATTAGATTAATTTTTTTAATGTTCATAAATATGTATAATACTTTTTATTATAAATGTTAGTTAATACCAAATTATATACCTATTCATCATTTATCAACACTTAGTTAATATAAAATATGCACATTCGTTCATCGCTACTAATATTTTTATACACAAAACAAGTTCGCCACTCCTACATAAAGACATATGCAAAGTCTATATAACACAAATCCACGCAAAAACTTTTGAACTCTAACAAATATTCCCACTCAACCTTGAAGTATACGTTAATTTATGAGACGAAAATGCAAGGCCATTAATGTAATGAATTAATATTAAAAAGACCAAAAATTAATGCATATGTAATCAACGTAAAACCCCATCCATCTTGGACAACGGCTACACCACCTCCTATTCGATTAACCAAAAGGGAATATTAAGCAGGCAAATACATTTGATCGCAATATCTCATATCTTACGGTCAACAAGCAAAGAACAAACTACCAATCACCAATGGGGTGATCATTAATTTCTCATCTCAAAAATTGGGTGCCACTAGGGTTTGCAATATCGGACCAAAAGTTCAATACCGGTATTCGGTATTTTTTTAGATCTTAATATCAGGATACCGGTTTTAATACCGGTAGTAGAAATTTTAGAAAAGGAATAAAACACAGGTGGTTTTTTTTTTATTTGCCAGTTTTATTAGAGAATGTAAATATCACAAAAAACACTCGAAATGGCGAACCATCTAATGCTGTCTTTTTACTTATAATTTCATCCGAATTATTATTTTTTTTTTGTTTCAAAATAATCTAAAAATCCCTGATGGCTTGGGCTTAGAAACTGTGCTTATGTTTGTATCTTCATTGCAATTAGATTCATTTCTCTTCAACAAATTTGTTTCATGTTTCGTTTTTTTAAATGTACGGAGTTCGCTTGTACTTCCTCCGTTCACTTTAATAACTCTTAAACATTTTTTACATTGTGCCACCATATTCTTTTCATCATATAAATAATTAAACCAAACCGAAATATTATCAGCTGATTTTTTATGTTCTTTAAAGTTATTCTTATTCATTATTATGGTGTATTATTTATGAGTGTATCTATAAAATAAATCTGAAAAATATTTTGAACTCTAAAGTATGATATGAATACAATGTGAATAACAAACTCATCAATTAAAAAAATATCGAAATATTACACACTTTCTTCACAACTACAACCTTGTTTTCACAGACAAGAATTTTTAGTTTTCAGATAAGAATCCTGAATAAGAATTCTAAATTTCTAGTAAATACTGAAAAAACGGTATTTAAACTTGTGAATACCGGTATTACAAAATTGTAAAAAATGGCCACAAAATACCGGTATTCGGTATTGCAATCCCTAGGTGCCACTAAATTTAACTCAATCTGGATACGTGCATCTACCAACGAACAAACTACCAATCACCAATGGGGAGATCATTAATTTCTCACCTCAAAAATAGGCGTCACTAAATTCAACTACAATTTGGAATGCGTATAATCTAATAGCTGTGCGTAACAATTGCTACTTGGAGATTCAATAGAAAAATTCGAGTTACGTATTTTCAAAATAGCAAGTTTTCTAAAAATTTCGTCCAATAGTGTTGTCGCCAGCTAGCGACTAGTATCAGGTGGACGACAACACTCCAATCTTTCTATTTACAGTAATTTATTTACAATACTTTACATACAAGACCCCTGTGCCACTTAGCAATTGCCTTTTAATTAGTTGCCTTATAGCAATTCTATTTAATAAAAACCATGAACACATCACATACGGTCCCTGACCGTGTTACTTTCTCAGACGCTCCTAGCGTTCTGCCTCGTCATCTCAAAATCTAACCGCATGTATTTACCAGTTCTCACAGTTATGATACCAGTTACTCGTCACAGTGGCGATAATTTAATAACAGCTAAACCTTACAAAAGTAACAATAATTTTGTAAGTCACTGTACACAGAATCAACATCCCAATACACTCAGGGAGAAGATAAAATAATCGGATAAATGTGCAATACTCTGTGCTAGGTTTTAATTATCCTGTGAAAAATTATTCAAATTTTAGAATTAATTGGGGTATTATGGCAAATTCATTTCTTTCAAAATTAAATGAAAGTTGATTCCGTTATACTTATCACCCACTTATAAATCAGAAGAAAATGTAAAACACTAATTCACAAAGAAAATAATTGACTCTAACGTATCAAGTGATCAATATAAAAAAAAAAAGTATTAAAACATCGTTCAGTACTTCATAGCAAATATTTCTGCCCCAATAGTTAATTGATAAAAATCTTAAATGTCTGCGGTCTAATTTTGCTTGGGCAAACAAAGAATACTACCCCTTACCGGGACACAGCTGTAATTTCTACAGATATCCCCAAATCCCCTCTTTTCACCCTCTCTCCTTCTGTTAATAACATTATGCTCCCATACTCAGGGTATTACAAGGGGATGGGGGTTGTCGCGTACCATGAACAAGCTTTCCCATTCTACCTACCTCCGCTCGTTTTGGAACACAAAAGGGTCCTTGTGCACATGTGCCCTTTAAATTCTGTAAAAAAGGTACCCCACCCCTGGAGCGAACAGAAGGCGCAAAAAAAGGGGTAAAACTCGTAAAGGGTACAATGGTCTTTATAAATTTAGGACATCCTCATAGTAGATTGAACAAAAAATTTTGATCCATTGAAAAAAAAGAACCTCTTAAACTTGATAATAATATGCGGCTTAAATTTTCGAGATAATAAAATCTCAACCGAAATAGGCTTGCTCTAAATTATCTAAAACTAAAACCCTTTATTAAAAACGATAAATTAGAGTAACAATTAAAAAGTTATAGTAAATAACCAGGACCGAATTTTCCTAAAGGCTAACTAGGCTTCAGCCTAGGGCCTCAAGATCAAGAAGGGCCTACATTCAAATTGTTAGAAAAATTAGAATTACACTATTCTAAAAACAGTAGACACTAAAACACTAAATCGAAAATAAGGAGAAATTATGAAATAAATTTATCTTAATTGAATTTGCTTTAATCTTCAATGTATTGACTATATTTAATTTAATTTGATAGAAAATAGGATAATTTTTATTGCATATTTTATTTTCGTAGTCAAAGATTTTTTATTATTTGAATATTGTTTCTTTGTAAATGTTGTATGTTATGTTTGATTTCTTGTAAAATGTTGTATGTTATGTTTGATTTCTTGTAAATGTTGTATGTTATGTTTGTTATTATATAGGGTGCTGAGAATAAATATCCAAATAAGCGTTTATTTATTTATTAACCTTGCAACATTTTTTATAAGATTAGTACCCATCACAACATGTTTCATTTAACATATTGATATATATCACAGTAATGATGTATTTTATTCTCATGTAATTTACAAACTTAAAAATGGGAGGTGAAAAGGCCTCATAAGTGGAATAGCCTAGAGCTTCTTTTCATCTAAATCTGGCCCTGTAAATAACTTTTAATTGTTACTCTGATTGATCATTTGTAACTGTGTAGATGTGCTCCAGTAAGCACAGGAACACTACCCATATTCAATCTCGTCGTCGTTTTCGGCCACGTATCAGAGGATTTACGACCATCCGAAAGATGACTAGAAGCTCGCTCGTAAGTGAATATACAGAGGCTTGTTTTTCAGATAAAAAAAAACCACAACGTCCGTGAAAGACGAATATGTAGGCAAACGATTCAAATCTGGATTTGGTTATATATGCAAGATAGTTTGGCATATTGATTCTGACTTAAAGTTAACTCTTAATGGTGGTCATTAAATATTATTAGAAGTTATATTTTTTTCTGTTGGAAAAAATTGCAAAAAATAAAGAAAACGCGATTTAGAAATTAATATAACCGATATAAAAACAAATTATGATGAAATTAATACGTTTGTCTATAGAAACCCAAAACAGAAGATTTGTGCGAGAAAAAGTGATAATTGAGATATCGTGCAAAAATAAACTGAAAAATAACTGGTTGGTTTATTATTTATACTAGGGATGTATAGAATGCAAATTAGTTCACAGTATGTCATTTTAACTTAAAAAAAAAATATATAGTATATGGCTTTCAAAAATCAAATTCTAATGAGAGTACAGCATGGCCATCCCTAATTTAATGAAAAAGTAAACAAATAATAAAAATAATTTATTCAATGATTTTTTTTTTTTTTTTTTTTTTTTTTTGAGAAATTAATAACTTTTGGCAATCATACACTAGCTTCAATGTAGAGTCTTGATTTAATTTGATTATTCATTTCTTGAACTTCCACAAAAGGGCCATTTCTATTGCATATTAACACAAAAGTCATCGGTTAATGCTTCAAGAATTCATTACACATATTAAGGGCCAGAAAAGCATGTTATGCATTAAACGGCATGCAATAAAGGAACTGTGGTCATTTCTAAATAATGCATCAATTTCTTTAAAACAACAAAAATTTGAGAAAACATTTTCAGCTGTTAAGAATTTTTTAAAAATTAATGCAACAGTATATCACATCTTTTGAAAGGATTGAACTGATGAATTCAGCATAAGCCGATAATTCTACCACTAGCCCACAGAGCTCATACAAATTCATTTGTATATATATTGCATTTTAGTTTATTTTTTTCTTTTTTCTTGTATGGCCTGTCATCCAATTACAGCAAGGATATGTGGCCATGATAATATATATTTAGTAATTATGCTATCTAATTCCATTTTCTATTTTTTGAATATAGATAAGTACCAAATAAAAAAATATATCTTTAATATTACATAAGTATTAAATGAAGTATTCATTATTTACAAAGGTTTTACACATTTTCAGTTAAATCAAAATTAACTTACAAAATTTAAAAACAGAAATCAAGAATTAAAAAAGAACAATGAAATGTCACAGGAAACCAACCAAATCATAAGTTAAAGGGGAGGTAAAAGAGAAGAGAGGAGAGGAGAGGAAAGAAGAGAAGGTGAGATAAAAGGGACATATCATTGAATAAATTATTTTTTATTATTTGTTTACTTTTTCATTAAAAAATGACTATTTTATTGATGCATTTCAAGCATCATTATTATCAAAAACAGATGCAATTTGTATATTTGAACAGAAGATTTTAAGGGCTATTCTTGGAGGTATTAGGGAAAGTGATTGTAAGATAAGATGGTACAATGCAGAAATTTATAAATAATATAAGGACACAGATATAAAAATTATTAAGATCTGTAGATTAAACTGGGCTGTTCATGTATTGGGATGAATGATTTAAACCCTGTAAAAGGCTCGTTTTGGCAAAGCCACAGGGACAAAGAGGAAGAAGACGATCCAAGTTGCGATGGGCAGATGCAGTTGAAAAAAAAAAAGATTTTGGCGGTACCATTGTCACCCAGAGGAATGCATGGAAATCTCTTCAAATGAAAATCTTGGCTTACCTTGGGCTATCGTGCGATTGATGATGATGAGATAAAAAATTTAAAAAAAAAGAGTAAAATTAAGACAAATTTCAAAATTAAATCCTCCACATAATTTGAATAAAATTAGAAAAACTTATGCCTATTTTAAAATTTTTATTTTTTTGTTATATAAAAATTTTTCAGACAATGCCTATATCCTATGTATAATTATAACAGCCAACGGCCATACCATGCTGAATATACCGGTTCTCGTTAGATCACCGAAGTCAAGCATCATTGGGCGCGGTCAGTACTGGGTGGGTGACCACCTGGGAACACCCGCGTGCCGTTGGCATTCACAAATTTGGGACCTGAATGGCCGAGTGTCTAGCGCTCTGCCGCTCTGTGCCACAGGTTTCGGGTTCGAATCCCGGCGGTGCCATGGATGTTTGTAGTGGTTCGGAATCCACTTTAAGCTGTAGGTCCCGGTCTCCTATGACTGTAAGAGCGTCACGGAGCCAAAGTCAGACCTCTACCTACGGGTGCTCTATCAACAGAAGCTGCTTCCTTCCCCTTCAATCATGAGTATGTATGGGCTCGTGGGCTTGGCCAACCAAGTGGGATAAGAAACAACAACATAATTATAACACAGAAGAATTTATGAAGAGAATCTAAGTCATTGTCTTAACTTGACTTTTAGCCCTACATCCTATAGAACATCATGAATTTCATAAAAATTTATCAAAAACTGTATTATATGAGCCCTAATAAATTTTAATACTATGACCAGTTCAAAAAATTTAGACTGACAAAAATTTTAGTAAATTTGAAGAATTAAAACTTTCTTCTAATAGTATGGATATCAAAGGAATCTATATTTTAAGAACTGTAAACATCAAATACATTAAAAGAGCTTTCACATGTTTGTGAAATTTTATTTATTCAAAATATTAACACTCGAAATTTATATTTATTTGCAATGCTTATATTTAATAAATTAATTTAATCATTTATATTTACACCCAGAAGTAAATAATATTTAGGGATTTAAGAAGTATTTTATAGCATTAAGTGCCTTTAGAATCTAAACTAATGTCTCCAGAATGCTGTTATGAAAGACTTTAAAAAAATATATAAAATAGTATTTTGCAACAAGATTTCATTACAATGTCAACATTTACCAACAAATTATGAAAAAAAAAAAGACAAAAACAACGTAGAAATTGATGACAAGTTTTTAAGAGCGATATTTTTTAATGTGTATGTCATAATAGATTTGCATACAAAAGTTTTAGAATTTAAAAAAAAAAAAATTATTCATACAAAATTAGTACAAATTCACTTCAATATTAATTTATTTCATTACATTTGTATATGTTTTCTTTTCCTCTTTTTATTGTATATAAAAGCTGCTTTACATGCTTTAAAAATTAAATGCTCATGCAAAACATGCGCTACACATGAAATAGCCCATTGAAACAATTTTTAAATTTTAATTCTAAAACCGAAACAGTTCCATAGCTATTATATTGTTAGAATACTTATAAAACCGCAGAAAGTTAATTTAAAGAAAATAAATGCACTTCTACTATTTTATCTAGTAAGTAGTAAAATATTATGAATAAATTTATATTACTAATTTTTTTAATTGCATGAAAATCTGCAACAGCAGCCAGCAATTGGGATTAATAATCCATTGTTAAAGATTTATGAATGGAAAATAACATATTGGCTCTTTTCACATTTGATACTTTGTTTCTGGATATATTATCTTTTACCATCTATTATTTTTTATCGTTTAGACCTGCAATTAAAATTGCTTTAATGTTGATTTTATATTAGAATTATGAATTCCATAGAAAAGTTTGCTTGCAATTTATTACTGATAATGTTTCCTAACTTATTTCTTTGATTTAAAAGAATAAGTTTTATTCTATGAAGCTGAGCATCCCCGAGTTTATATTTATATATATATATATATATATATATATATATATATATATTTCATAAATATTTTCAAATAATTTCTTATTTTTCAAATAATTTCTTATTAAGCCTTTAAAAAAAAAGAAAAGAAATATTTATATTTTGAAAATTAATTTGTAACCCTAACCAATAACTACAGGAAGATTTAGTTTTTTTTTTTTTTTTTTTTTAAAGTAATTTTCAAATAATTTTAGAACATCCATAACTGCCACTATAACTCTGAAAACTTTATATTTCACGATTCTTACTTAAGAGCATCAAATGTATAACGACTGGCACTTTAGTGCAATAAATTTATATCTGTTGTGAAGTTTGCTTCCGTTTTTTTTTTTTTTTTTCTTTGTGTGTGTGTGTGTGAATTCATGGCAAACTTCATTGATTGTTCATTATGCATATGTGATAAAAATTGATTAAAAGATTTTTAGAGTTAAATACCTGACAATACAACTTAAAAAAAATTTTTTTTTAATTTAATTTCAGTACCTATATTATTATAGCATAATGCAAATTATCTTCATTTTTGTGTTTCATATAACACAGAATTTTAAGCACACACAGATTGTGTTACATATTGGTAGTAAAATTATCTTGCTTCATGTTTTAATTTATAGATTTAATTGATTAATAAAAAATTCTCTAGTATGAAAATACAAGAAATAAAATTATTGGCATTTAGAAATGAATGTAGAAATTTTAATAACTTATTTGTGCAACAATTATTCTGTTTCATTATTGTTTGTAAAATTCCATTAATAAAAAGATAATCAAAATCACAAATCTCTTCCATTCCATTATAATACACCTGAAACTAAAAGTTACAGAATGCAGTACAACTTTTAAAAAAATTTTCTTGAAATAAATCATGCAGATTATAATATATATGACAGATAAAAACTTTTAAAAATGAAAATGCAAAATGCTAACTAACATAGTAAAATTAAGGAAACTGATTTAGACTTTAAGATCACAACTTGTTAAGATTTGTTGTTAATTTGTTATTGAACTAAAAAGATAATGCAGATGTTAATTTCTTTTTATACCTTTCCGTCTAAGTTCCTATTTAAATCACTTTATATTTTACTTTCAATATCAATTTTTTTATTTAAATAATAAATCTGAAGTTGTTAAATTGTTCTTATTTAAGCTGTGCTTCAGTTGAAAATCAGTGGAAATTTTTACTTATTTATTTCAATCAGATTCAAATTTTAAAAGGGAATTTCTATTTATTTGTTTTAATTCTTCATTTTAAATTAAAATAACTATTAAAGTAATCAATTCAACAATTCAACAAAAAAATTATACATAATACAATATCTTGCTTAATTTTTCGCAATGATTAAGAATTTCAGTTCGTTGCTAATAATTAGTTATTTTATTAGGCTCAACACTTTTCATTGTCATTAAATGTTTTGCTAACAATTAATAGCATATAATCATTAACATACGAGAAACAAATTTGCTTTATAGAAATTAAACAATTCTGATATTTTATAATTAACTTTAATAATTCTTGTTTAATTCTGGTGGATTGTCATAAATGGACTGAGTTCAACTTATATGTCCATAAATATGAAATTGCTCTGATTAAAAATATTTTGGAAACTTGTCAGAATCAGTAAAACATAATATTATTATCTCGCCTACACTTCAAGCACTTAAGAAAGATCAAATAGGTCTTTCAACCACTCTGTGGTTATATTTATACACTATTATTTTCCTATATAAATATTTTAATATAAAAATACTTAAGTTTATGGCTAATTATAATTGCAATGAACAAAAAATACTGTGAATTGAATAATTAGAAAATATTTACTTAAAACAATGACAACTTTTTAAAAAATATTTAAGTTAAATGTATTAATTTATATAAACTATTATTAAAAACAATTAGCCACTTTTTAAATTATCTTTGTCATGCCAACAACTTATAAGGCATAGAAATTTATAATTTTATTTATTTAAATAAATAATGTTCTTTTATTCACAAAACATTTAAGATATTAAATTTAATTGAAGACAAAAAATATCATAGAAAAACTGTTAAAATAAATATTCTAAAATTTTATTCTTCTTATTATTTATAATGTATAAAAATATACTTAATTGAAATAAATAAATTTTTAAAAATCTGAAAATTTATACACATCATTTCCAAAAGAGAAAATGAAATGCCTTAGATGCATACTTAAAAAATAGTACAGATAATTTTTCACAACATTCCATTTAATTTATACAGAAAATTAACATGATTTTCTAATTGTTAATTAACTGATCAATATTCTTCTTCAGTAAATATATTAAAAAAAAAAAAAAAAACATTCAATAATTGGAAAATTGAAAATAATTCTTGCATTAAAAACACTTACCACTTCTTTCCATAGCAGATGGAAGTAAAGCACCGGCTGTTTTCACTTCATCAAATTTTGTAAACAAAAGTTGCATCCTGAATTTCAAAATAATATGAATTTTAAAAAATAATTACATGCATTGATTTTTTTTTAGACAAGAATCACTAATAACTCTCACTTATCAACAAATATAAACTTATTCAAAAACAAATTAACTTTATTTTAACATATTTCAATAGAAACTAAAAAAAGAAAAAGTTTTACTATTGATCTAAACAAATGAAAATCTATAAGCAAACAAAATGTGCCTTTTTTAATTGAACAATTAAAGATTCTTATGAAATTTAAATTCTTCTAAAGGAAATAAATATATGTAAGGAATAACACATATTATTAATTGATATAAAAATATTCTTTCAGAATCACATATTATTATTGATTGTAAATATTCTTTCAGAAACATTTTACTCAATATAAAATTTTAAAATTACAAATGATCTTAAGATTAAATTTTAATAATATCATTTAATTAATAGAACCCATTATTTTATATTTTTAAACCACTACATTACAATTCAAATCAAAATTATGGAATTATACACTGAAGTGACAAAAGTCATGGGATACCTCTTAATATCGTGTCGGCCCACCTTTCGCCCGGCGAAAGTGCAGCAACTCGACGTGGCATGGACTCAACAAGTAGCTGGAAGTCTTCTGAAGGAATATTGAGCCATGCTGTCTCGATAGACGCCCATAATTGTGAAAGCGTTGATAGTGCAGGATTTTGGGCACGAACAGACCTCTTCGTGTGATCTAGGTGGCCAGATCATTCGTTGGAATTGTCCAGAATGTTCTTCAAACCAATCGCGAACAGTTGTGGCCCGGTGACATGGCGCATTGTCATCCATAAAATTCCCATCGTTGTTTGGGTACATGAATTCCATGAATGGCTGCAAGTGATCTCCAAGTAGCTGAACATAAGCATTTCCAGTCAATGTTTGGTCCAGTCGCACCAGAGGACCAAGTCCCTGCCATGAAAAACAGCCCACACCATTACGGAGCCACCACCAGCTTGAACAGTGCCTTGCTGACAGTTTGGGTCCATGGCCGTGGGGCCTGCGCCACACTCGAACCCTACCATCAGCTCTTACCAACTGAAATCGTGACTCATCGGACCAGGCCACGGTTTTCCATTCATCTAGGGACCAACCGATATGCTCACGTGACCACGAGAGTCGCTGCAAGCGTTTTGTCGTCTGTCAGTAAAGGCACTCGAGTCGGTCTTCTGCTGGAATAGCCCAAGAAAGCCAAATTTCTCCGCACAGTTCTAACAGACAAGTCCCTTGTACGTCCCACATTGATTTCTGCGGTTATTTGACGCAGTGTTGCTTGTCTGTTAGAATTTACGACTCTTTGCAGACGTCGCCGGTCTCGGTCGTTACGTGCAGGCGGTCGACCACTGCGCTGTCCATGGTGGGATGTTATGCCTGAAATTTCATACTCGGCACACTCTTGACACAGTGGATCTGGGAATGTTGAATTCCCTAACGATTTCGAAATGGCATGACCCATGTGTCTAGCTCCAACTAACATTCCGCTTCAAAGTCTGTTAATTCCCGTCGTGCGGTCATCATCACGTCAAAACCTCTTCACATGAATAACTTGAACAGATATGAAAGCTCTGCGAAAGCACTGCGCATTTATACCTGTTCTACGCGATGCTACTGCCATCTGAAAATTTGCATAATGCTATCCCATGACTTTGTCACTTCAGTGTATAAATACTTAAAAAGAATTGAACTGATATATTCCTTTAACAAAATACATGTTGAACAATCTAAATTCAATGAAATTAATCACAGAATTAACGTTACTTTGGAGGAGAATTCCTGCCCTCTTGGAAATATCATGCCTTAATCTTTCACCTACATGTTTATATACATGAACCAATGTTGTCATTGCAGTATCACGGACCTAACAATTTAAAAAATATAGAAGGTATGAATAATAAATTATAATTATAATAATTAATAAAAGAAATTATAAAAAAAAAAAGTAAATTCTACAATCATGTAATATAGACTATTTTTATTAAATTATTTAAAATATCAATTCATATCTTTTAAATACAAAAAAAAATAAATAAAATAAAAATTATAAAATGCAGCTTTTAATACTTTTCACAAAATTATAAAATATTAATTTTAATATTTTGAAACACAATATACACATGAGAAAATATTATAATTCAAAAAAAAAAAAAAATTTTTTGAAATATAAAACAGTATGAAAAGATAATAATGATTTAAGATATATTAGATGATTTTCAATAAAATCATCAATAAATAGAAAGATATAGAATCCTTTTAAGTTCAATAAAAGCTTCTATTTCTAAGGCTGAACTTTCAAATAAAAATAATTTATAAAAAATGCAAAATTTGAAAACATTCTTATAATTTCAAATTAAAACCAAATTCATAAATTCCAATAGAAATCCATCATTTATGCCAGATTGTACGTTTGCTCTTCTTTTACCATTTGTCATATGTTTCATTTTAATTTATATGCATACAACAATTTAATTTTTCTTTAAAAAAAAAGTCTAAATTACTAAATTTCAAAAATTCTCAATCAAAAACTAAAATTAAACAAATTAGCACCTCAACTTTTGAAATATTTCATATAAAAACTTTTGCTATAACACATTTTAATTTCTAAGATACAAATACAAAGTTTAATAAAACATCCATCTTATATTCAGCTTTTCAGGTAACCACACCGAATGCCACACATAATGTTATTTTTTAATAATCAATTTGAATTTTTTTAAAAAATGTACTGTTTTCTGATATTAAAATATACTTACATTTTCATTATAAGTATATAAAATAAATTTTAAAAAATTGCACTAAAAATTAGATGAGATAAAAGAAATGTATAAGAACTTCATTTTAAAAAGATTTTCAAAAAAATTTGAGAAAAGAACTAAATTGGTCTATATGAATTTTTAGAAATACCAAACAAAAAGGAAATTTTAAATTAAATTTATAATGTGAGGTATATAAGTTCTCTTCTTTAATAAAAATCTTATTAATCTTAAAAGGCAGTATTCATTTTATTCCAATTTTAGGTGGAAACAACAAAATCAAGTTCGAATTCAATGGATCCTATATTGAATGAAAAACAAACAGGCAAATTTTAATGCTGCTAAATTATATTTAATAACAATATTAAAAAAAATATTTTACTACTGCATTTGAGGTACAGAACTATAAAAATAATTACTTAAAAAAATATTTAATTAAATTCAATTTTTTTTTATTTCAACTTGACAACCGCATTAATAAATTTCAATATATATTTATTATTTTCAATATTCAAATGAAAATTGAAATTATTGATTAAATGTTAGGAAAAACAGAAAAAATGTATTATTACATAAATGACATCTTATTTAGAAAGTGAATATCTTACACTGATGGCCTGCATATAATTTACACAAAATATGAATTACCCTAACATATTACATTAAAGAAAATTTAGTTTGAATGCCTTACAAAAATGAAATAAACAGTGAATCAGGGGGAAAAGCATATGTATTATATGATCAATTTTTTCACAATAAACCAAGCTTTAATTTTACATCAATTTTATTTTATAAAAATAACAGAAAACACAAGACATAATAGGAATAAAAAAGGTATAATGAATGACATGATGAACTATAATGAATCTTACTTGAGAATTAGGATCAGCAAGTAATTTGACTAGTGAAGGCATTAACCGAGATATTGTCACTCTGAAGTAGAACCAAATCTGAAAAACATATATTAATATGCTTTAATTAATGAATAATCAACACAATTTTTAAAAAATCCAAAATCTTATAATAAGAACAAAAATAAAATTATTAGTGAAAGAAACAAAAGTAAAATATGTATTGAAAAAGAAATTATCAACCAGACAAAATGCATTAATTGTTACAGCAAACATTTTCAAATAATTATTTTAAATACTACATAAATATAAAATCAACTGTAGTAGTAAAAAAAAAAAAAAAAAAAAAAAAGAACACTTATTGATTAGCAATTTTTCAGGAAACAAAACATAAAAAATATATTGTTATTGTTTAACATATGGCTAAAA